>PVIR01008034.1:0-58276 GCA_004026965.1 Petromus typicus
TCACTTCACCCCACCCCTAGCTAGGATGTCAATGTGTCTTGACTTTGAAGAAATGCAGGAGCTTTCAGAAAGACAGTGATGCCTGCACAATGACTAATCCAATAGAGAGTCTCAGACAGTGTGGGAAATAGCACTGTGAAGGACACAGTGTTCATAGATAAATAAAGAGAGCCGGAGGGCTCTGCATAAACGTAGGACAAATCTTCCAGTCGGGAATCTGTTTTGCTTGTCAGAGTCTCAGCGCTTCTTCCCTTGTTTGTCTAATAGGAGGCTCTTCCTGAGGGAGGCAGGCGAGGCCTCTGCCCAGACCAGCGCCACTGGCCCCTCAGCTTAGAAAAATGCTATGAAGCATGAAGCAGTGGGAGCCATAGCTGCACTGCCCACTCTGGCAGTTCCTTGGGTTGGCTAGACTTAGTGTATTCTCATGGCCCGGGGTCTTCTTCTCATTACATTTGTATAAGATTCACGTGGTGCAAACTCTTCAGATCTCTCTTTCCTATCTTCAAATGGGATTAGCAAATCCTATGTAGTAAGGTTTTCAAAAAGATAAATGAAGACAGCATATGTGTAGTGTTTGAACCAGTGCCTGGTGCTACCCGTGATATACAAGTGCTTAGCTGTAGCCAATGGATTCACTCATCACCTGCATATTTATCTTCATTGATATCTTCTCTTGCTTCCTTCTCATGAGTAGGAGGTTGAGCTTAACCCCAACTTGTCCAGATTACTTCCTTTTATGCTTTTTCTAAGTTACCCTTCTCCTCCATTCCTCCAATAGCTTTGCCTCAGTGACTATTCTCTCTCTCCCCTAAACGTCTATGCTGTCAAAGATTCTGTTCTCACTTATTCCTTTATGTAGGCTTGGTGCAGGCAAGCCAATGTTCCCCTCTAGTCTTGACTTTGGGATGCTAAGTCATACTTCCTAATCTTTCTCTTGAGGTCTTACTCATGCATCTAACTTCTAATTTGACATCTTAGACAATTGATGGGCACCTGCCACTCCCCCTACCCAAACCAAAATTACCATTTCCCTCTTCCCTAACTACCTCCTCTTCCTCTATCTCTTTTCTTTGTTAGTCAGTGGCAACACCACTAGCCCAGGCACCTAGACTGAGATTAAGATTTGTCATGGATCCTCTCACCCTCCGAACAACTCAGGAGTTAATCCAATCTCCTCTCCACCCTAGTTATATCTAACAATTACAACAGTTTCCTACAGACACCCTACCTTTAGGTTGGTTTCTGCCAGCTCACCTTTCACATCACTGCTAACGTTATTCTTCTGATGTGCAAATGTTGACAAGTTCATTCTCTAACTTAAAACACTCCTCTGATACCCAGTGCCAATAAAAACAATTCTAAGCTCCTACTATAGCATTGCTCATCAGTCCCCATCCTCTCTTCAGTACTCTGGAAGCTGAGCATCCTGTATCCTTATCCATCTAGAAGATCCTTCTCTCCTGGAACACTGAGTGCATTTATTCCCATTGCAAATGCATTACATCATTCCCTGCACAAAGCCATCTATCTCCCTAGCACCTGTCTGCCTAAATTCCCTTCCTCCCTAGTCATTATCTCCAAAACTCTATGGATATCTGTGCTGAGCACTCACTGAAATAGCTACTGCATTGATCAACAGCGGGTGTTTGTCTTTCTTTTCTGTCACCTGGCATCTGAATCCCCTTCTCAGGCTCGGGGTGTCCCCTACTTCAAATGGAAAATGCCAGATACCTTGGCCTTCCTTTCAGCTAAAGTGAGAATTCCTGATGTTTTCCTCTAGCCAAACACTACAGATCAGGATCGATCTACAACTTTGTGATGCAGAGAGACAGAGAGCCTGCGGACCTCACTCTGGTAGATGTGGCCACAGCAGCGGGGGCTGTTTCAGAGGGTCCCCATTGCTGGTGTTAGTGGTATAAGCTTTGCTAGCTTCAGAGGACCAGCCCTGTTTACCTGCCCAATCTCTACCCCAATTCTGTGCCTGATTCTGCAAGTCTCTATATCACTTTATTTTCCTTTTAATTGACCCCTAAGAACTCTACATATTCCTGGGAAAATGACTCTTTTTTGAGTTGCCCTGAGCCTTTATTGAGATATAATTTATTTAGTATAAAATGTATGCATTGTGACAAGATTCCAGAGTTTTAGTATATTAATGATGTGCTATGACCACCGCTACCATGCAGCTTTAGAACTTCACTGGCCCAGAAACTTTGTTCTTGTCCGTTTGTTGTTGAACCCCAATCACATCTTTGGTCCCAAGCAATTGTATCTGCTTCTATGACTTCTCCACAAAATTCATATCAAGGAATTAAACACTGTGTGGCCTTTTCTGTTTGTCCTTTCCCACGATATTTCATCACTTTCAACTTTCGGTCCAAGCTTGTCATTCCCTGTATCAAGGTGCTCTTTTTACAACTGAATACAGTTCCTCTACATAATTCTTTTACATTTTATTTACAAATTTCCTAGCCAATACCACTTTAATACATTCCTTTCCTATGTAACTTAGCCAATTAGTATGTTCTGTTGCCTTCAGAAGCCCTGTGTCCCTCCCTACTTAGAACAGGCAATGGTCGGTGGCATTGTGCCTCCATGGTCTTTGGTCTGCAGTCCCAGCTTAAATTCTAACCAGAGATGAAGCAATGGATGTTCAGTAACTGTTGTATTCTTACCTGTACTCCCAATAATATTGGAGCTGAATTCAAGGAGACATGGTATACATTAGTATCTTTTTACTATTGTTCCTGCAGGTAAAACAATCAGGGCAGATAATAATTTTCAGTCTTCTGCATGTATGGATGCTCCACTGTTCAAGGAAATGTCAGTCTCCATTACCTCCACTCTCCCACTCTGTTCCTTCTCCTGGGCTGAGTATTGTCTTGCTCCATGACCTGCCTCATCAGAATCCTACAGGCAATTCCTGGTCTTGGCTATCCCATCTCCATGCTTCTCTTCTTGCCTGGGATAGGAACCCGAGGTGGGCTTCCTTACGGGGTGGCTAATATGTCCTCTGTGATATGTATGCTCTGCACGTACCTGAACTTTCCAAGCTGTGCCCTGTTTATGTATTCATGAGGAAGCACTCAAAACAATGTCATTTCATCAAACAGAGCTGAACGGTGGCTCCACTTTAGGAGGGATTATAGCCTGCTTTTTTCCTTTATTTGTAAACGTGCCAGCCTTTAAACATTCTTTATTTTGTCAGAGACAACTGATTAAACACTTTGGAATATCTGTCAGTGCAAACCAACACATCATTAATATGGTGAGGGATTGTGACTTAGACCCATTGTTATTTGTTTCTTTGTTTGAAACAAATAACATTTACGTCTTTGGATAGAAGGCTTTGAGAAATCACTCTAATGGATCAGTGTTTTCCAGAGGAACATCAGTGGTGTCACTTGGGTATATAACCAGTTGAAGCCTCAAAGTGGATATTTTAGTCTTAAGCAGCTGTTGTCCTGAAACAGAAAACCTTCTAAATCTCCCGAGGCTCCGGAACCTTTTGATCTTTCTCTGGTTCCCCCACTATCTCCTCTTCACCTCTCTCTTCTTATTTCCTCACCACCCACTGTAGTCTCTCTATTACTATACAGTTTTCAAATAACTTTTGCATCGTGTTACTATCTTGGCCTGGATTTTGAGATCAAAGGGTTCTATCTCTTGGAGGACTCTTCTGACACTTGATGTAAAGAAGTGTCAATTAGTGATTCTTTGAACAACTAAAAATTTCAAGAGGAGGAAATCTTTCTTTTATACAATGTGATTGACTAAGTTAAAGTGTTTATGAAGCTGAATATGTTTATATGACATTAATAATAAAAAATACCTCATGTATCCTTCACTTCCAGTATAGAATTATGGTTTTAATAAACATTCCACTTTCAGTGGAAGTTTTTTGAGAACTATTCCTGTTTCCCAAAACACTTCCCTATGGATTCCACCACATATTCTATTCTCTTCAATAAAAAAGACCAATAAATGTACATCATAGCAACTACTATTCAGCACTCCACACTTTATAAAGCTCATCAGCATGATTATTCCCCTTGGTCCTTACAATAATCCTTTGAGAACAAGATACTATTTTGCAGAAGAAAAAATTATCTCGGGCATTTTTTGGAGGATTTGTCTAACAGTGCAAAGCATCTGTAGATAGTTTAGTTCAATATACATTCACCTTACACTTTGTGCTCAGAGATAAGGGCCCAAATAAAATGCAATCTCTGTCTTTGAGTTGAAAGTTTAGTAACTGAGGAGCCAAGAATTTAACCCAAATCTTATGGCTGTAAATATTTGTCTGTCTCCTTTCTGTGCTTGGGGCCAGCCTTAGGCAAAATGATCCAGTCTGAGAAATCTGTTTCCACTGGCAGACTCCTCTATTAAAATTTTCTTTAATCTTTTATATTGCTCATGCAACAAATACTCTCATGCTTTCCAAGGCTGTCCCTCAGATTTTTTGTCCTAATTCACCTCCCTCCTCTCCTTATTCAAATAAGGCCTGACTGAGTCTCCACCTAACATATATGGTTTGAAGTCACCACACTCTAGAGTTGTTTTGAAATTTTTTGATTATGACCTATGATAACAGGGTCCCTTATAAACTCACAAGACTTCTGTGAGAACATTTTTATAAAGTACTCCTTCTCCACAGAGTTACTGCCTTGTAGAAAAGCATGGCAGTCTCAGTCCACACTGGTTCCTTTTAGCCAACAACCTTCTTCAGGGCACAACCTACAGCAGTACAAGACCTTCTGCTCAGTGCTGTGATGTGACAGGGGCGGTGGTCACTGTCCATGGTCCTGAACAATTGCTGCGTACAAGGACATTAGCTCTTCTATGTCTGAGTCTCCAGGGATTCTCAACAAAGCCTTCCAATGTTCGTTGGTTTTCTTTGTTTTATGTTTCATCTAGATTTTTAAAAAATGGCACCTTGTTACACACACTACCACAATACAAAAAGGACCCTTGGGTCAGACATCAAAATTTAAAAGAAAGAGTAGAGTGAAGCAGTCTGGGATTGAATCCCAGACCCATCATTTGGTGGTGGGACTTTAGGGAGGGACTACTTAGGCTCTCTGGACTTCAGGTTCTTCATCTTCCAACTGGGAATAAAAATAATAAACAGCTCATAGGGTTGTCTGGGGGATGAAATGAGATAATCCATGCAAAGTGCTTAGGGAGTATGCTGTTGATTGGAAAAAATTCACACTAGGTTCCAGAAGTAGAAAAAGTTTTAAATGTGATAATTAATTTTAGGAGTCATATCATATTTCCAACAGAAATGTTTTATCACAAAAGAATTGATGAAGCTCCATCTGTAATGGTGAAGACTGAGTCAGAATAGGAGAAAGCATACTTTTTACTTTAACATAGAATATATTATATGAATTTATGAAACAGATGTTGAATGGGAGATGAGGTATTTTTAAAAACATGAAATAACTCAGAGACAGTAGTGGCAGGTAGCAACTATAAGCCCTAAGCCTAGATCAACAGGGAGAAGTCAATGTCTAGACATCCTTGAAGATTACAAAATGGACACCTCCCTGCCCACAGCACAGTGATAGATTAGAAGGAATTAATGAGTAACAATAGTTTGGTAAATTATCAGTCTAGTCTATCAAGAAAGAAGGGTCTCCTATGTGGCACAATAAATAGTGTCTTCTCTGCTTTATGCAATCTGCCTTGCAACATCCTTATTTTACAGTTAAAAACCCAAGAAAAATTATTCAAAATTTAAAAAATCCAAATAGTGTTGCATCTCCTTTAATGTCATATTAGACCAGTGTCTAAAAGACACTCCCAAAGAGAATGCTTAAATCTCTAGAAAATGTACCTTCACTTAATTTAGCTATTTACTATCTGTTATTAATTGGAGCTTAAATTATATAATTTTCTACCTTAGACTGAAAAGGACTTATCAGCCACAATTTTATTTAATAGCGATGCAAAATATTTCTGCCCAGTAGAAAAATAGCACCAAAAATAATAATTTTTACCCACTATGAGACTCATTGGCTTTATATCTTATTTAGTAGTGCTTTGTAACATTTCTTTTTTGACAGACTTAATATCTGTCCCCACATATGATGCATAAATATTTTATTTTGGATACTCTTTGAACTGTCTCTACCATCCTGCAAGTTCCTTCCTTAGTGAGGTAAATGACTCATGTATATTGGTTCACTGTACACTTATATAAGAATCATGTTTTAAAAGTCACATTTTCAGAAAAACTTGGGATCAGAGAGGATACTTTGCTTAGTTGAGGTCACACAGAAAATAATGGGATCAGATCCCAACTCAAGTTCTTCTGACCCTAAAGTCCACACTATCATCTCTTGATATCTTTACTCCAAAACAAATTCTACTTCATAGAGAAACTTCACAAGGAGTTGTTGCCAAATTCCTGCTAACATTTGACAAAATTGAGAATCAGCAGCGGTGATAAGCCAGACTAAAATATGCAGAGGAGATTTATAGACTGAGACAGATCAGGAAAGGTCAAGAGCTTATGGAAAGCAGGGAAGATCATGAAAATGGTAATGAGCGTCTGAGAAGATGGCAGTAGTCTGGATGAATTCTAAGACAAACACCAGACTCCCACTGTTGGAGACCTGGCCAATGGCCAGAGCTCAGGCTAGGTAAGCGCCTTCCCATTCCTCCTTCCTCAGTTCTCTGCCATGGGCTCCCCGGCCTATCTACACTGTCGGAAAATGCCAGGCTGCCTAACCAAGCTCCTTTTAAAACTTCTGAAGGGACTTCCTGCAGAGTCCAGAGGAAAGGTGCTATTTGGGAATGGAGAGAAACAGCAATGGCTACGCAGGAGGCTAAAGCAGACTTGCAGGCTTCACTTAAAGTTTTTAGTGTCTAAAATTTAGCCTTCAGTCAGTTTCCCAAATATACGAAGACCTCCAGGTCAAAAGCACCGTGGGGAGCTGAGAGAAAAAAGACTCTTGAAAGGAATCTTTGATCAATCTGCCCACTCATTTGTTCAGTCAACATTGTTACTGAGCTCTTTCTGAGCACTGGGTTCAGTTTCAGCCTTGGAAAAGCACCAGGAACAGGAGCAAGGAGATTTTAATCCTTGTACAGCTCAGTATTAGTGGGAGAAATGGATAACAAAATGATCCACTTCTACATTATGCACCACTTAATGATGTTCTGGGCAATGAGAGACCACATGTGTGATGGTTATTTCATAAAACTATAACAGAGCTGAAAATTTCTTATTGCATGATGTCATGGCACCAGATATTACATGTTTCCTGCTGATATAAACAAACCTGTTGCTTCCAGGTGTATAAAAGCATATAGAACATGCACTTATGCATAATACATAGTATTGCTAATGCAATGTGCTATGTCCTCTATCTTTTTGGTTTCCACACTCACTGTACAATTCTTTTTTATTGTTCAAGTGTACACCTTCTACATACAAAAGAGCCAAGCATGGTCCTAGCCACAGGAGCAGACGATGGTGGTTAGAAGGCCTGAGGTTCTTGGGAAAGGGAGTGAGACAGATGTGACTTCAGCACATAATACGGGACCACAGATCAGAGACACAGGGGAGGAGTCCATTGGCCAGAGTGGGAGCCATGGGCCCTGCTGGCCCCATGGTAAGGTTAGTGACAGTGAGCCCCAGGCTCCATTGTGATGCCAAGGGCTCGGTGTGGAGCACATCACAAGGGTTCTTGCCCTCTTGGAGCTTTGGGCTCTCTGGCCTAGCAATACTGCCTTGGGCTCCCCACAGCAGGGCCAAAAGACATCACAATCAGGCTGGGCTGAAAGACACCAAAATAATCAGCCAGGATAAAAATTATTGCCCAGAGGGAGGGCTGTGACTGTGTGTAAAAGGGACACCTTTTCTGTGACTGGGATGTCATCCTCAAATTACTAGCATTCTATTTCTGAGGTGACACATTATCACAAATTTAGGTGTTTAAAGAACACAGGTGTATTCTCTTGCAGTATGGAGGTCAGGAATCTAAAGTGAATCTCATTGGGTTAACAAGATCTAGGATGTGTTTCTTTTGGAGGCTCCAGGAGGGAATCTGTTTCTCACTTTTTCCAATGTCGAGAGGCTGCCTGTGTTTCTTGGCTTGTGGCCTCTCTGTCTGCAAAGCTGGAAGTCCACTGCTGGGACCTCTGCTTGCATTATCGCATCTCCTCTGACTTTGACTTTCCTGCCTCCATCTTGAAAAGGATCCCATCCAAGTAACCCAAGATCATCTCCTGGACCCAGGATGCTCACCTCCATCACAGGGGAAGGCAGAGTTTCCTTGGTCCTGCTGGATAACATATTCTGCGATTCAGTCCCAGATGTGGATATTTGGGGGCCATTCTTTTTACCTTTCACCCTGAGGAAGTAACACCAATACGTAAATGGAAAGACAAGAGAGAGGTAATGGAATCGACTGAAAGAGGTGAGAGGACATCTCAGGAGAGAAAGTGGCGAGAACAAGGGTCACAAGGTGGGAGGGATAATGAGCTGGAGACTCTGAGGAGGGCTGGCAAGGTAGAGCCAGAGAACCGGAAGAGGAAGTGGAGGGAACGGCAGGTGAGTGAGCAGAAGAGGAGGAAAGGTGGGGATTTCACAGCTTTGGGCCCGCCTGTGAGATCAGAGGTGGTCTGGGGACATATGGAGTCGAGTGTGCACAAAGGAGCCTGCTAGATGCACAACAGACTGGAGGCCACGTGGGCTTCTACATCCAGTCCTCAGGCCCAACTAGGGAGTGCATGTGACTCACATACACAATACTCAAAAACTTTGAGGCTAATTTTAATATCAGAAATCGAACATATATAAAAGTAGAAGAAATGATATATTTACTAGAGGCTCATGTCTTTCAATTCCTTAGCTCTAATGGCTGATTTATGGTCAGTCTTCCAGCATCTGTTGTCCTTCATTCCAGAATTTTATTTTTTTAACAAATTCCAGTTATTTTATCATTTTATTCAATTCTATTTCACATCATATCTCTATAGGCATTGTAGCTCTTTCCAAAGTAAACAGTATTGGGATAGCTGAGAATATCCAATACTGGCTCAGGGCATTTACGGAAAGAATTGATGTATGCATTTCCACAGACTTATAAGAATATTCCTCATCCTTACTTTTGCTTCTTCACTCAGGATTCCAGAGCACTTTCCATGGTAAAGTCTGTGTCCTCTCTAGGCCAGGAATTTATATTCTTTTGTCTAATATACATATTCAGGTTAGACCCTAACCTTCTCTTGCCACTTGAGCAGTATCCGTGCTGCAGGTTGCAAGAGCCAGACAGAAGAACATCCCCTTTAGCAGATGAGGCAGTCAGGTCCCTTGGCCCAACGCAGAATGGAAGAAGATCCAGATCAGGGTCCTGTGCAGACACTCTCTTGGCACTAAGCAAGATGCCTTGTAAAACGACAAAAGAGGTCCATGCAGACCATAGTACCAACACTGCTTATGTAAAGGACACTTGCATTTAGCCCCATTTTTTTCCCAAATGCCTTTACATTGCTGAGCATAAGGGTGGGAGGTGGTGAAGTCTAATTACACCTTTCTTTCAGGCTTTGGGTTCTGTGACTATTTCAGGGAAGAGCAGGATGATGTTGACATTCCTCCTCTAAAATAAGAACACATCTCAAAGGTTTCTTCCCTGGCTCAGCTGCAGAAGAAACTCTATTGTATGGTAATGTTCTAGAATATAACCCCAAACACACTATCCCAAAACAATCCTTTTATCACAGAAACAAACCTCATGAGCACCAAGAAACATGGACAGACATATCAATGAGACTCCTTCAAGTCATACATCAGTACTTCCCCCATCCCCTAACTCTCCCAGCTACATGACTGAATGTCCTTTCTTTTAGTTACTCTTCTATTTAACCCACCATCTATGAATCTAGGTGGTTATCTCGCCCCACCAAAACACACCAGTTGAATCAGGAGATAGTTTTCTATTGCAGTGTGGATATTACTGTTGGAGGAACACACCAGGACCACTGAGGATACAAAAATAACCACTACAGTCCACCCCTTAGCAGTTTTTCTACTGTATACATCTCCTTCCATAAACATAGCTTCAAAATACCCTGGCAACATGATGTGATTGCTTCTGGTATAACATTACACTTAGCCACTTCATGCATACATAGAGATATCCAAAAGTCTTGGCTACTTAATGCATTCACCAGAAATTTAGGATTCATCCTGGTCTGTATTTCTCTTTATCACATTGAGAGTAGCTGTTTATTATCTGTAGCCTTTGAGAAAATAAGAGATAACCATTCATTGATATATTCGTATATGCCAGTGAGGGAAAGATGAATAATTATTATTAGAACATTTATTGAAAAAAAAAAGATACTAACAACAGTAGTTATTAGTCCATGACATGTACCATACCTGTTGGAGACAGATCACAAAGCCCTTTGCCTTGGCAGTAGGATGAGGTTTTAAACTAGTCAGGCCAACTTTCTTGGGTTTGTCTTCCTGGTGTCCTCCATGGCGTTTATTGTTCTTATACAATAGTATAAGCAGTGACCACTCAAACCAGTGATGCAAGGAAATCGAAGGACCGTGAACTCTAGTCTGTTGGCCTTCTCCAAGAGAAAGGATACTGTAGCTCCAGCCATCACATCTGTATTCAAGGGAGGAATAAAGCAGAAGGCTATGCTCAGTCCCTGTGTTCCTTTTTTTATTACCAGGATGAACTTAAAAGATCTCCCAGAACCCATCAAAAAGCTTTCCTTTATATCACAAGGGGCAGAATAGTGTCTCATGCTTAATTCCACCTGGAGAGGAGCCAGAGAAAGATATCGTTCCCCAGACAGAACTGAGATTTTATTAGCGATAAGAACCTAACTATTCCTTTAGGGATACCAAACAAAGACAAGAAGGGTGGCATGGTTTTCCAAAGGAAATTTAGAAATCAATTACCTGCAAAAGAGGGGAATGGATTCCAGGCAGGGAAAATCAATAGATTGGGAGTGCATTTCCAAAGAAATATGTTCTGATCTTAGGTGGAAAATCTTGTCTCTGGACTCAAATATGATAATATTATCTCACAGGAATTTTGGCAAATAAAGTCAAATTTTAAAAAACATCTTGCCAAGAAAACAGACTGATGACTTGTGATTTCACCAGCAATTTCAGAAACAACGAAAAGGAGTCTTCTAGCATGCTACGATGTTCCCTGAACTCACTAGCATAAGGTAGTTTTGATCATAGGAACACCCAGGAATTGGGGTTCAACCAGAACCTTACTCCTCCTTCCCCCATCCTTGTAGAGTGCCAGGTTCTCTTTTCAATTTATGTAACGACTGATACTAAAGGGCCCAGAGCCTGGGCTGTCTCCAACACCTATCTTTACCTCATAGGTAATATTCCTGTGTCTAGAGTTAAGAAAGTTTAGGAGAGATTTTGAGATGAATCGGATTCATTGGCTCTCAACAAATGTCAGCCCAAAGGTCCACTCAAAGCCCTAGCCAGGAGGTCCTGGGGGTGACCTTGAGGCTCAAGAAAAGTGAGCAACAGCACAAAGTGAGCTGCAATGCAGGGGCGGAAGAGCTTTCCCAAGAGTGGAAAAGGAATGCTGTTCCAGGCAAGACCCGAGGGAATGGAGCTCAAGAAATAAACTCATCCTTTTAGATATCGAGTCAATATTTAGCAGTTACACACAGAGGCTTCTCTCTTCTCATATCTTGCCACACCCACACCCAGCCAACCTGGAATAAGAGCAGAAATTATTAGAAGCCTGTGTGCCCTGCAAAATGGAATGAATCTGCTGAACCATGGTGACCGAGCCGGAAAAAAAGCACACACATGTCTTTGGGCTCAACTAAAAAAAGAAGGTATCAAGCCAAAGGCATCACTTGTGCCATTTCTGGAACCCAGGGCCCTTTAAATTTACCACCCCACAGGGAGGGGATGGAAACCCTTTTTAGGATTTGTACTCAGGATTTTAATCTGTTTTCTATTTTTAACCTTTGGAAGAGAAGATGAGACCCTGTAAACTAAAAGGAGCCATTATCTCTGCTAAAGTAATTTCAGCTCAGGGAGAGAGAGTCCAATTTAGATTTTTAGGGCTTTTAAAAATTCCTTGCAAATTAGAGCAGGTTATAATAAGAGGAGCTGGGAAGCTGGGGAAATAGATCCTGTGGGTGCCGGGAAATAGGGCCAGATGTGTCCCTGGGCACAACACATATCACTGCTTTCCCCTGAGGCCACCTCACCTGCCCCAGCATGGACTAATGCGCATCCCCCTCATCACCCCTCTCTTTAATCCACATCCTACAATTCTGTTTGCCACTTTTTTCCTCCATTTAGTTCTCACTGTTCCCATTATAATGCTTAAAACCACAGTGAACACCACACTGTCTTCGGAAATGAAAGCAAACTCAAAAGCAATAAAACACACAACTCGGAGCCCACCGCTGGCTCCAGTCTGCCTTTGGAAGTCATCTCTCCTCTTCGAAGAAAGTGGGCTTTGCCTAGAACAGCACTTAATGTATATTCAGGTAGGATCATCTGACATGTATTAGCCAGTTGTGCCAGGTATTATTTTCTACATGCAATATTTCTCCATGGTTGGTAAAGTCAAGCCATTCCTTTGCAGTCAGCCTGGGGATAGGTATGTGTTCCTAAATCTCCTGTTCATCAGTCATCTCCTTCCCAAAACCTGACGCTCCTGCCATCTGCTCCCACACTCCAAGCAGAATCATTCTGGGTTACCACCCCATGTACTGTATTCTTCTGATGCAGCAGATTCTGGCTTATATATTGGTATCTGGTAGGATACAAAATGTAACTGGGTTCCCAGGAAGATTTACTTGATCAAAATTGAATTATAAAACCAATCGATTCTCTGAGAGATAAAAGGGGTTGAGGTGAGGGCTTTAAGACTGACAATAACAAAGTTTTCCTGCAGGAATTTGAATAATAAGGGCACTTTGTCACTCTCAAAGTATTTCATTGCAGTATCACTTTATCCAGAAAACCAAGTATCTCATTTCCCTCACAAGTGACACACTTGTAAGCCTCCCAATTCCCAATCATGTATGACCTTGACCTTCCAACTTTGTTAGCATCCCAATTCCTAACACACGGTGACAAAAGGACATGAGCATGAACAAGTATACAAAGGAAGCATCACTCACACCACTCAAGGCCCTGGGGCTTTGTCTCGGTACCATTCACCCGCCTGTCAGCAACTAATCTCATGGACAAGCCTGTTGTGACCAATGGGGATCAAGCACTGCAAGCTGTGTTTGTTAGTCCATTGGTCAGCCTCCATTTTAGTTAAGAAAATTGTCTCTGTAGGAGAAGGATCTCTGTGTAATAATGCATTGTGTACATGAAAGGGTGGTAAAACCAAGGATAGTGTCTTCTTCAACTCTGTCACCCCAAGATCTCTGAACTGATGACACATGTCCTTCATCACTCAGTTAGCTGTAATCTTCACTTTGATTAAAGCTTGTTCAGTATCGAACTCCTTTTAGAATGAGTTGTATGCATTTCTATTCCTCACTTCAAACTTGTTTATACTGCTAACAAGATTTTGCTGTCATGAGCTTTAGTAGACAGTTGGTCCTTTTATGATAAGATATTTGAGTTTATTGAGAAATATATTAAGTCCTTTATATGAATTATCTCATCTACTCCTCCTAATAAATTTGTGACATAAGAACTATTACTGACATATTATATAGACACTGAGGCTGAGAATGTCCCTGTCTTGTGAAAAAATAAATGGGAAATGACAAAATAACCGTGCCAAAACATTCTGTTCAGTTTGAGTTGATGGCCTCTGTTACATAATTGGTTTATAACTCTCCACCCCAAACAAAAGGTCAATTCATGTATTTACACACTGTCAAATATTGCAATTAGCTAATATTACAGGATTAGCTGTTTATTGTTAGACATTCAGTGGATACTTTGTTTCTGTCATTGAGATAGTGCTAATATAAATTTTCTTCAACTAAAATGATCATCACTTTTTTTTTTTTAGTTTTTTGAGACAGGGTCTTACTTTGTAGTTCAGTCTAGTCCTAAATTTAGCCTTGCATTCAGCAATCTTCCTGCCTCTGCCTCCAACTGCTGGGGTTACAGGCATGAGCCACCATTCCTGGCACTGTGGTATGTGGTACTGATTGCTGGTGTGCATGAGTCATCATACCTGGCATAATCATATGTGGTTACCAGGGATCAAACCCAGGACCTTGCATTTGCAAGGCAGGCACTGGAACCACTGAGCTAAATCCCTGACCCATCACTCTTTTCTATAATGGAAAATCAAGGCCCTTGACCATACTTTTTTCAGTACAGTGTTGGACCAAAAATATTTTCCAAAGAAAAACCTGATCATATTGAGAGGTACTTAATTACAATGAAATTAGAGGCAGTGAAATCTTTTTAATCAAAGGATGTCAGCCCTTTCCAAGAGTTTGCTGACTATTGGATAGTAGTACATGTCCTCCAGTACTAATCAAGTGTCCCTTAAACTCTCCACTGCTTGAATCTTATCAAAACTCAGTTTGGGGCCAGGGAGTTAGCTCAGTGGTTCCAGCGCCTGTCTTGCAAGTGCAAGGACCCAGGTTTGATCTCCAGTAACCACATACCATACTGGGCGTGGAGACTCACGCCCAGCGGCAACCAGTACCACATACCACAGTGCCGGGCGTGGTGGCTCATGCCCGTCATCTCAGCACTCAGGAGGCAGAGGCAGGAGGATTGCTGTGATGTGAGTTTGAGGCTGAGCTGAGGGACAGCCTGAACCACAAAGGCAAGACCTTGTCTCAAAAAAAAAAAAAAAACTCTGTACAAATAAAACTTATGAAAGGGGTGTGGAAGAAATGTTGAACATATAGTTTTTTAGAAAGCAGATAAGACATCTTAAATCATTTCAGTGTAAGGATATAGATACACACAGAGCATAACTCAATATATATGCATATATATATATCAAGATAAATATAGATATATCAATCAAAGTGATTTCAGATAAGCAATTTAACTTCTTGCACTTCAGTTTTCCCACTGGTACCATGAGGTAGTTGGGCCCGATGAACCACCTCAATATGGTCTCCGAGGCTAACACTTTATAAAGTCTCATGAAACCATGTGTGCTCTAATTAAAAAATTCTATCACAAATCATGAAGCATAGTGGAAGATGTAAGTGTTATTTCTATTTGGTCTGGGGGTGGACTGGAGTTTGCAGTCTCCTTGAGCTGGTGATGAAGGTGTGATGGATGCTTTCCTAGCTTCACCTTCACCCCCATTATAATCAGTTTCCATTTGGATATTGAGGTGATTCTCAGGAAGCCGACATGGTCTATGAAGAGATAATGATAACTCCAACCAGGGTGGTATCCATGAACAGATTAATTTAAAAAGCAGTTTTAATGGTTAAGAAATAGGAGAGAGAGAGAAAAAAGAGTAGAGAGAGATAAGTCAAGGAAATTTACTAAGTTTCTGGTCCCAGCAGCCTGGTCGATAGTGGAATTATTTAAGGAAACAATAGACCATAGAGAAACCGTTTAGGGGTAGGTGTGGAATTAAGAGTTCTACTCTGAACCTAGGCATAGTGGTTTATGTCTATAATCTCTGAAGGTTGCTGTGAGAAAATTGTAAGTTCAAGACCAGCCTGGGCAACTTAGTTAGATTCTCTTTTAAAATCTAAAATAATAATAATAAAGGATTGGAGATATAGCTTAGTAACAGAGTGCTGGTCTAGTGTGTGCACTGTATAGATTCAATCTCTAGTAGGTAAAGGAAAAGAGTTTAGTTCTTTCAAATGTGTTAAGCTGGAGCTTCTAGTGGGAAAGTCAAGAAGACTGCATGTGTAAGTCTCAAGTATAGAGAACAAGTTTGGGATCACGTGCAAGTTTGGGAAACATCGGCATCATGTTGTGATTAAAGCTTTAGGGTTGAATTTGGATAGAACAAGGAGAGTCAGGCATATGGCTTCCTCTCATCTCCTAGATCTATTTGATTTTTAGTCTGGTCTTTCTCCTTGCCTCATCTTCCCGTGATTACATACCATCAATTGTCAGTTAATCAATAAACTGAAAAACTTTAATAATAAATGTTTTCAAATCTGAAATCCACATTTCTCCATGCTTCAGTGTTCTCCTCCAGGAGAGCTGGGTTTATTGAGGATTGAATTAAGTGCTATTTCAAATCTAGCACCTTCTCCAAAGAGCCATTTTGATATGACCCATCCATCCACTAAGGGAGCAGCGGAGCCCACACAACCACAGTTGGACATGGTCCCCACTTTCCGCGGTTAAGGGAGAGCTCCTTGAGGAGAGTGAACACAACCTGCTCATCTTGAATTCACCACGGCACCTAGCACGGGGCCAAGCCAACAGGTCTGCTAGCTGACGGACGGCCATTCTTACATTGGGAGTCCCCTGGTTTTGGAGAGTGGAAAAGTCATGTCTGAGCCAGAACATATCCTTAGCTCCCAAAGGGAACTTTACTGGGTCGTGGCATAAAAACCTAGAAAGAGCAAGAATAGGATTGACTTTGTGGGGCAACTATAGACAGCAATTCAAGTTCCCCCAGCATCTCCACCTCCTCCAATTTCTAGTTCTTACTGGGTGGATGTTCCTATTATTCCTCCCTTAACACACTTCTTAACACTTAATACTTCTACTAATCATCTTCTTTATTTACTTCTTATGACTTGGCTCCATACTTCCCATGTCCCACTCATCTTGTAAACTTACAGAAGAAGAATTGCATCTGTCCTGTCCTTCATACAAGGACTCAGTTCCAATTTGGCCATTTCTGCATCCAGTCTGTGCCTGAGATTCAAGCTAGTGTGATTGGTTCATTTCTGAGTCATGCCCCTACATCTACGTTCGGAAGAGACACAGTACTAGAAGTATAATTGAAGAGAACTACAGATGAAGAGACCTTTAGCCAACATTAAGAAAAGGAAGCTGGGTGCGGTAGCCCATCCTCAGGTAGTCCAGTACTCAGGATATTGAGTACATAACAAGTAGTCCTTGGTACCTGCTTAATGTAAGGTCCTCTAGGTCCTAACCTTCCCTTAAACATATGTAGGAATTGTATCTTATAGACTCCTAGCTTCTGAATTATCATAATTTTGATATATTTTAAGGCACCTTCCCTAAAATCATTTCAACCTGAGTATACTAACAATAATCTCCAGACCCAAAATTCAACTTTTATCAATAAATATGGATAAAACTCATACACTCCAATAAATATGAGTATAATAGGGTACACTATTTGGGTCAGACCCATTGCATTTGCTGTGTGAGCCTTGAGCCTATGAATGGCATTTAGGTAGTAAGGGTTGGCATTAGCTCACACATATCGTTCCCAGTCTTGCTAGCTTCCCATATCCAGCAATGAGTCCAATTTCCCTTAACCACTTGGAAAAGTGGCAAATTATAGGGAACAAATATCGCTTTCAACAGCAGGAGAGACACCTGCCTAATGAGTCAGCAGTTGTGCAGATGGTGGGATAGAGAAGCCAAGCAGGAAGGGTCTGGAGTAGGCTTGTCCTGATGGGCAATTCGCGCCAGAGCATTTTTTTAAATTGAAATCTTTATTGGTACATTATATATATACATCATGATTGCATTCAACAATGAGAATTTGTACCAGTATATGACGCAACTTAATTCTCATTTTTTCCCATAACCCTGCCCACCCTACCACCCCCACTCCCCATATACATAACTTTGTTTCCTTCCATTTTGTTATAATCTCATTATTTTCCCCCCTTCACTCCATTACACTTTGAGTTTTCTTCCCCGGATCCTGCTGGTCTGGACCATGTGGCTTTCCACACAAATGCAGGTCATTTAAAATGCTGTCATGGGGCTGCTCTTTCTTATTGCCAAGACAAGGGAAAGCCTAGAGCAACTAGGTGAAATTACTTCCAAGCTGGTTCTCCTCACTGGAAGCCAAGGATCTAGATCTTAAAAGCTGTATTCTTTCATTCTGCACAACCATTATCCTGCAGTGTTGCCTAAATAGCACTAAGTTTTTATGAGAGTGTACTTGGGACAAAGCCGGGACAGGAGGAGGTAGTTTGGGATCTTGTTTTTAAAGGCAAGGGTTACACAATTCACTCTTAAATGTACTTGAAGGCACAATAGTCACTTATAGAAAATAAATGTCATCATTTATGCTGAGGCTGGAGAAACATTTGACTCTTAGTGAACCGAGGGAGAAAAATATTTACAGTACTCTGCTGATTGAATTTATCATTTTGCAAAAATTTCTCTGTTTAATTCATGGAATTTAATCATGATCATGCTGAGATTTATTGCTTCTCATGAGTGTTCCCTTGAACATGAGCGAAAAGACCTAGGATTGAAGGGAAAAGAAGATTTTTTCCTAAGTACTCTAAGGCTTACTCTGAGCTTCATTAAATTGCATTAGTTCACTAACAGAATTTATAACACATGTGACAGTGAGTGGGCTAGTACTTAATCTTAGTTTGATCTATGAGAAAGTAATTTTTCTCTGAGGTGAATGACAAAAAAGCTCTTATGGGAAAAGTCTATATACATGATAGAATAAATATTCATTAGGTACTTTATTTTACGTATATTTTATTTTACATATATTTTTAAATATTTTAATTAAGGAACATGTTGGACAATACTACTTGACAGTAGTTTTCTACTTGCTTCTTATTACTAGTTTATTTGTTCTCTAGCCATTTCCAAAAAAGATTTAAACCAACTTACAAGAGGCACATGTACATAGGCAAAACCGAGTGGGTTTTTTTTTTTTTCTGATTACATCACACAAAATGTTGAAACATATTTTCACTAAATTCAGAGGCTATTTTGGGTAGCCTATCTAAAAATATATGCTAACTGTGAAATTCATGTTCAAGAATTATGGAAAGTGCTACAAAAATAGTGTGGCAAAGTTACTAGAAATTCCAAATTAATAGTGATGTCAACAATGGAAGCATTTATTTCTGATTTATCCTAAGAGAAACCTCTAACTAGGTGGGGTACCCTGCAGGCAGCAAGAATCGAAGGATCTATCTTTTGTTTCACATGGTACTTTCATCTTTGGGATACGCTAGTTCCCAGATGGCCACCATTAGCCAGTATACTGCCCTATCAATAAGTAAGGTGAAGACAGGAGAGAAAAAATATCCTGCAAAGAATAGGTGACTGACTACCCTTAAGCAACCTTCCTAAAAATCCCAGATAAAACATACAATACATTGGCCAAAACCTATTCACACGGCCACACCATTCTACAAGGGACCTTTTGTCAAAAAGGAAAAAGAAGAAAATAAATGCCAGATGGAACCAGCTAGTTCTTGCCATGAACAGACAACCACTTACCGGCACAACTAAAACTGTAGTAGAATTGGAGAAGAGATGGAAAATTAGGCATAAAGAAAGTAAAAGAATGGAGGCAGTTACTATATCTGAGAAGCAGATTTTGACATTGACAGCCAGAGCAAAAAGAAGAAATAATTATTTTTACTAAAGAGGTAAACATATTAGTTTCTCAGAGCCATGTGTGATGGTACCTATCTCCCATCCCAGCATTTTGGGATGAGTGATTTAATAGGACCCTATCTCAAAAAATCATAAAGTGCTGGGGATGTGATTCAATGCAAAGAACCCTGGTTAAATAGTCTATCCCCCTGTCCTAATTATATACATGTTCCCACTTCCTCTTTTAGACTACGTGGCCACCATTAGCTCAGTTTATTCTGTGGCAGATCTACAAGGAAATCCAAAATCTGATATGAAAGGGAATTAGAGGAAGTGGCACACTAATAATGACATAAAGTTAAGGCCGCCTGTTAGTACACAGACGGAATAGTTTTTCCTACAGTTGGAAACTATAGGAAACTTGAGATTTCTCAATCGACAATGCTTAAGTCCTGTTTACCCAAGAAGAGTTTGTTTCTATCTGTGAGCTTTCACTTCCTGGCTTTTTAAAATCAAATGTTTCTGTCAAGTTGCTGCTCAGTGGACATTCCAGGTTCTTACGGAAGCATACACAGAAGTCCCCAAGCGCAGGTCTTAACCTTCCATAAGTGCCAAGGGATAGTATAAGAGTCTGCTGAATACTGCTTATTGAGAATTTTCTACGCTCTGATCTGAGAAGTTCTACTGATGGGGGTGTGGTCAGAATATGTAGATTTTCAAAAATGTATTACAGTAAAAGACATTGCAATTAATATCCTTCAAAATACCACCCCCTTTCAGTTTTAACATGCTTATCTCTTATTCTGGCTAGTTTCTGAAGCAATTCTGGAGTTCTTTCTCAAGCCTTTATGAAGTGTGATCAAAAGCATCTGCCTCTCCTAAGGACCACCCCAGGGAAAGACAGGCTCGTAAAAGCATTATGATGTGTCCTCCACTACCTAATTCATCTGTGATGGCACTGTGATGCTCTTGGCTCTTCTCCAAAGTTAAAATGACCATGCAAGGTAAATATTTTGAAGTGATTCAGGTCATTCCAGCAACCACAACCTCACAACTAAGGACACGGTAGAAAGACGACTTCCAGAACTGCTGCAGAGAGTGGTGTGAACCACATGATCAATGTGTTCCAGTGAGGAGCGATATTTTCAGGAGTTCATGGAAATATGTTTTTTATTCAAATAATGTTTAAAATTTTAAACATTCACTGTTCTTTTGACTATGCTTCAAATAACTTCTCCTTAACTTCATGCAGTAAATCTTGTAGCAAATATTATTTCCATGTTAAAGCTAAGAAAAGTGGATTTATTTCCCAGGGCTGCCATAGCCAAGTCACCACAAATTTGGTAGCTTAAAACAACAGAAATATATCTGTCACAGTTCTGGAGCCAGGGGTCCAAAATCAAGGTGGTGGCAGGGGTACACCCTACAGAAAGGCTCTGTAGACGACTCGTTCCTCTCTCTCTCCCGGTTTCTGCTGCAATGACATCATTCTAGTTTCCACCTCCCTCTGTGTATCACCTTCTCCTCCATATCTTCTCCCTCTCTCCTTTTTTTTTTTCTATTATAAGAGTACCTATTTTTGGATTTAGGGTTTACTTAAGTAATCACGATGATCTCATGCCAGGTGGAACCAGCTAGTTCTTACATTAATAGACAGCCACTTACCTGCACAGCTAAAATTGTAGTAGAATTGGAGAAGAAATGGAAAATTAGGCATAAAGAAAGTAAAAGAATGGACGCAGTTACTATGCAGTTAGGCTCTGTCCAAGGCAGTGATTCAAACTAAGGAGGCAGACGCTTAGTTATATCTTCAAGGATCCACTGTCCAAATAAGGTCACATTCTGGGTTCTGGATTAGGACATGGACCTGTCTTTTGAGTCACCATGCAGACCACCTCAGAAAGATTAGATTTGGATTCAAGATCCTTGAGTAATTTGGGTGTAACCAAGACCGGATGTATGTGGGGATGTGAAGGATTGCACCTACCTTTTAGAAAGTAAAGATAAAACAACCCAACTATTAAGTACCTCTGTCCAGAAACTAACATTCTGTAGTGGATAAGATAAAGCAGTGGGCAATACAAAGTCAATTTCTTGTTTACTACAATCCGCTGGTGCCCAAGTAGATTCCCCACCAAGACTGTCTCCTCTTTGGAGGGACTGTGCTGGGATCAACATTAAGAATCATATCAGAGGTGAATTAAAAGAAATCAAATACAAAGAGCTTTCTGAATAAAGGTTTATTGCTAATCTGGTTATGCCTCATTAGCTTCTCATTACATTGACCTCTGCAATGTATGGTCCAACCCTCTGTCTAGATGCTGGGTGCTGGAGCCCCCAGTGGGCCACACAGCGATGGGTCCATGCAGGTTGCCACCACGGTGTCCCTGTTCCTGTCCCCTCTGGGTTCAGGACTCTCTCCACTACTGTGGGGTCACAGTGGCAACTGCCCACCCTCACACACCTGCCCTCTCCTCTCTGGTGCTGGAAGTGCCTGCTGGCCCCATGGAAGGAATTACTGGCACCTGTAGCCACATCACTTTCTCCTGTATCTCCTTCTGAGTGTTTGGTGAATACTTGCTCTTTTTTTATTTTTATTTTTAAAAAAATATTTATTTATCTATTTATTTATTTTGAGACAGGCTCTTGTTTTTGTAGTTCAGGCTGGCCCTGAGCTCAGCCTTGAACTCACAGCAATCCTCCTGCCTCTGCCTCCCAAGTGCTGGGATTACAGGTGTGAGCCACCACGCCCGGCACTGTGGTATGTGGTACTGGTTGCTGGTGGATGTGAGTCTCCACACCTGGCATTGTTGTATGTGATTACCAGGGATCGAACCCCAGCACTTGCACTTGCAAGGCAGGTTCTGGAACCACTGAGCTAAATCCCCAGTCCTAAAGAAATTTTTTTATGGTAGCAGGAATCGAACTCGGACCCTTGTGCTTCTGATGTAGGCAAGTAGTTGAGCTAAATCCCCACCTTACTTGCTCTGTTTTAAGGGAAAGCTCCCTGTCCTGACATTTGGCTTGCTCCTCCTTCACAGCCTCCTAGCTGGGATGCCCACGGGGGTGCTGGGGGTTGTCACAGCCTTCCTCAGAGGGTCTGACTGCTTAAATTAGAAGGGCAGTGAAACATAATACAGGGAAAGCAAACATTATTAAAACAAAGTTCTGTTCTGTATTTCCCAGCTCAGAGCAAGCTGCAAATGTGGTCTATTCCTTTACAACATTTAGTCTTTTCCTGGGAGGTCATGGTGTTAATTATATTATCATTTGGAACTTATTCTTCTCTATGGCCTAAAATAAATTTGGCATAGTAGGTAATGCAATCTTTCACTCACATAATAATTACTCACCAAATCATATTATCTACAGGCTTTACTGCTTTGAACTCACAGTAAAATTAACACAAATTCTTGCTGGTATTCAATGTCAGGTAACGATACTGAATGTTGGCTTCAGTAAAGTTCTTTTGCTTATCCACTCTAGGCAAGAATCTAGACTATAGAACCATGAGCCAAGTAAACCTCCATTCTTTATAAATTATCCCAGCTTGGGTATTTTATTATGGAAACAAAAAATAGACTACCAATCCAGTCGTACTGGACAAAGGCTCTATCATACTCTAGTATGACTTCATTTTTAACCAACTCCACATAAAACAACTTTGTTTCCTAATAAGGTCACACTGTGATGTTCTAGGGGTTAAGACTTTAAGATATGAATTTTTAAAAGACACAGTGAGTTGATCACAGCCAAGGACAGAATGAGGATCTGTTGTACTCAACTCACTTTGCCTTGGACACAGCCGAAAGATGTCCTATAGTCTCCCGTTCATCCTGTGCACGGATCAGAACAGAATAAGGGGACACCTAGAGGCTGGCCCCATGAACATCCCATCCTTGTCTTCACAGGACTTGGTCTCAGCACACTCCAGGAAAGACGACCTTCAAGGGAAGCTCACTCTGGATCTGACTAAGGAAGTTCCCGGGCTTCTTCTGGCTCTGCTGACTTGGGTTCTGCATCTCTATGCTGGGAAGACTCCAAGCTGCCCCTGTTCCTCAAGGCTCATCTGCTGATGTGTCCACACCTCCTCTGATCCCGCAGATGGGTGATAGCCTGTTTGCTTGTCCAAACCTGAGAGTTCAGCAGGATGTTGGCTGTCAGTTCTGCTTCCATTCATTCTCTTGCCTCTACATGGCTGCAACCTCTGGAATTGCCAGAAAGACAGTCATAATGACACAAAATCAGAACGCTGAAGCCACCCAGCACCTGCTTGATTCTCCTTCTAAGGACACACCATGTCCTGCAGGTTACCACTGAGAGCCCTGCTATTTTCCTGCAGGCAAAGCACTATGTCTTCATGTTAAGTCAGCAGGAAGTGAAGGATAGTAAGGTCTCATTTCTGGTCACTTCTCCAGCAGAAACATGTGCCTTGGGTAGCACCACATGTACAGCTGCCCAGGGTTAGCACCCCTGAGTCTTCTGGACAGGTTTACAGCCAGCCAAAAGCAAAAGCTCTGTGACCAGAGCTCATTCCGGGAGGCCACCAGTCACTGTGGCATTTGGGTTATTGTCCTCAGAATTCCTTCTGGACACTGGTGGCTTTTGGGGCCCTGCACAGCCCTACTTCATGGGGGCAGTGTCTTGAGAAGAGGAGATGACGCACCTCCCAGGTGTCTGCACCAAAGGCCAGGGGCAAGCTGCCTCCTGGGACACCCTTCTGACCACCTCACTCCCTGAGCAGCTGCACAGCGGCTGCAATCTGACCCAGCTTCCCCTTAACAATCCAGAGCATTGAACTTACGATGAACTGCTAAGCCCCAGGTCTCTGGAATGCTTCCCTTCTCTTGGCTTGCTTGGGCTAACTGGAACGAACTTGGAGGACATTTTTTTTTTCAAAGCAAGTAAGGAAGTGAGGCAAATGAAATAAAGGGGAGAGGGAGACAGAGATACAGAGATAGATATAGAGACAGACGCTCTGGCCTAGATACCTGAATCAGCCCGAACCTAGAGGTGATTCATTACCTTCTAGGCTAACACCTCCTCAGGTTATATCCATCTTTTGTGAAAGACAGGACCTGGTTAGCAGAAACGAAGTCCACGTCTCAGACTTGTCCTCACCTCAAACTCAAGATTGTACCTCTGAGAACCATTCTCCTTCCTCACCCCAATTTGCTGTATCTGTGAAGAACGACATACTCTGTTTTAGCCTTTATCCAGGTGCAATGATTAAAGCTTGAGTCAGGCTGTGGAGCTAGCAGGAACGAACCCATCTAGGTTTCTAAAGGTGAAGAATAATCTGACAGAGAGGTGCTGCTTTAGGAGCACTCACCTCTACCAATAGGCAAATGAAAAGGCCAGTGTAAAGAATCTTGATGATACAATAGGAGGGGGAGGACTTGGAGACCAGATAATTGCAACACTTGTCCCAAAATTGCACTTCGCGGTCTTCTTGCAGACAGTGACCCAGGGAAACCACCTCTCATAAACAAGAAAACTGCACTTATGCTTACTCAATCAGGAAAAAATCTAAAACATACGCAAGGCTTGTCTACAAGACGGGTCACCCACATCTATCACGGAGACCAAAGAATAACAGCTCCTCAACTTTCCTTTAGCCTTTCTCTAGATTTCTCTTTTGGCTCTATTTTGTTTCCTGTACTCTCCAATCCAAGTTGCCTTTTTTCCAAGTGATCAGGTTGATCCAGAAGTTTATGAAATGGGATTGTTTTGCCTTGTGTCCCCAGCTCAGCCCTGCCCATGGCTAGCACCCCACATTTATAAGCTCCTTTTCCTCTGGTCCATGAATCAGGAATACAAGTGGTCCCAGTAAGCAACAGCCTGTACCTCTTTGAACAGGTCTATAGCTAGGAATCATCAGGTAATAGCCAGGAGGCCAACTGATAAATAATCAGATTAGTATTCTCATATTGATATTTCAAAGGAAAAGAGCTTCCTTAAAAGCTTGAAGATCTTAGACAAAGAACATAGTCCTTCATGTACTGTTGATTCCAGCATATATTTCCACCATCAAAGTGAGTTCTTCTCTCCCTTTTCTCTCTCGCTCTCTCTTCCAGTCCTGGGGATTGATCTCAGCATCTTCTCACTGAGCTACATCCCCAACGATTTTGTTATCTTTTACCCTGACAATATTTCACTAAAATGCTAAATTTCCTAGGCCAGACTCCAAGTTTTCCATCCTCCACAAGTTCAGGGATTAGAAATGCATGCCACCATGGGTGGCTGGGAGTTATTTCCTTTCATTTTAAGACCATGAGGAGACAGAAAATAATTGAAAGGAAGAAGTAAAACACAGAAACAAAGCTTCTGTCATAAGCAACTCCACCAGATCTTCCTTTATGTTATGTTGGAGGAGAAAAATGAAGAGAAGATTCAGGAATGTGAAAAAAAATAAGATTCAAGATATTATCTTATACAGATGCAAATTCTCAGTGATGAACATGATCATAAGTTCTGCACAGAATGTGCCCATAAATTCACTAAATTAAATTGTTTAAAAGAATTTGAAAGAGAAATCAAGGAAATAGAGTCAATAGGCCAGAGGAGGGGATACCATCTCTTGCTAATCATGCCAGACTAGTGATCAATGGAGTTACGGTTACAGCCAAATTGCTATCACAGCGTAGGATTTACTAATTTGTTAGCAAAGGAAGCACTGAAGTTTCAGTAATGCCTTAGTCTGGACCCTTTGAGAAATAGATACAACATCAGAATTAGCAATACAAGCTATTTATTAGAAAGACACCAATGAGGAGAAGGGTCCAGAGAGGGGCTGGAATAGCAGCAGACTGCCGTACAAGTTGGACCCCAGCTGCAGGAGATAGGGTAGTATGACAGTTAATTTATGTGTCAGCTTGGCTTGTCATGGTGCCCTTATATTTGGCCAAAGATTTTAAATGTTTCCATAAAGGTAATTTAAAGAGGATATCATTTAAATCAATATATTGTGTAGATCCCTTTCCATAAGGTGGGGAAGCCACATGCAACCAACTAAAGGTCTCAGTAGAAGAAAGACCCAAGCAAAGGGAAGTTTTCCCAGCAGCCATTCTTCAGACTCAGACTGCAAATCTCTGATTTTGGACTTGTCCCTTCTCAATCCCATGAGCCAAATCCTTAAAAAAAACCTCTAAAGACCCCCTTTGTGGATATGCACAAACAAGTCTTGCTAGCTCTGTTTCACTGGAGAACTCTAATACAGGAAGGAAGGGAGGCTGAAGTACAGTACCTTAGCCAGTTTTCAGTTGTGATAATGAGGAGGTTCTGGCCCACAGTCAATTGGCCTCATTGCTCTGGGTTTGTGGGGAGGCAGCTGAGCATGGTGGGAACACATTGGAGCAAAACTACTTGATCAGCTAGGAAGTAAAGAGGAAGAGCAGAGACCTAGGTCCACAGTCCCCTCTGAAGACACAGCCCCAGTGATCTGTGAACCTCCCAAGGTTTCACCTCCTCCAAGGTCTACTACACCTCCCAATAGTGCACCAAAGGACTAAGTCTTTGACATGGGGTTTCAGGAGCCTTCCACATCCAGACGCAGGAGTTTGGTCATGTCGCTGGGATGTCATCAAGCTAAAGTCGTGCATGAGGCCTCTCCCAGAAACAACCCTATGTTAATATCCATACTATACTCAATCACTTGGGGGCAAAACCTCAAGAAGTATGGCCTTGGTTATGAATACCATGATGGGTTTCTGACCATAGTGTCTGAGCTTTTGTTCAGTTATGCTCCTCATAGTCCAAGATTTAAGAAATACATATCATGGCAGCAGCAAGTAATTGGCACACAGATACAAATTTCTACTTTTAAACATCTTACATTGTAATAGAAAGACAATACCCTGATGAAGAAAATATTGTATGCATGTCAGATAGAGATAAGTTCTAGGGAGAAAATTAAGAGAAAGAAGAGTCAGGGTGAATGATTTGAGAATGAGTTATTAAGAAAAAATAAGTAATAAACTTCTAATTGCATGTATCTTGTATACGGTGGAGCTCATTTGAACTTAATGTACACAACTAAACCTGATCCATTCATCCAAAGCGCATTCTTTAGGCTCCCACCTATGCCGGCCATTAGCCGGCTTTGGGCTGCTCGCTCTTACCCTCTCCTCTCCACCACGTTCGTCATCTCCACAGCTCTGTAGTTGGGCTGCTCCTTGAACTTGGTCAGCCTGAATTTTTGGCCTGTACGCACTCACATGTATTGTAATGTTACATTCTCTAGTGCCTGGTCTGTGGCAACACTATATGTGTCCTAAATTTCCTGGAATGATTCTAACTTCAGACCTCCCCTCCACTTTCAAATACCAGACCCCCCACATTCCGGTTTGTTTAGACTCAAAATATAGTTGCTGTGGTTTTATTTCTTTTGGCTGAGCACAGAGTGATGGGAGAATTGAGCCTTCAAGAAACGCTGTCATTTATGTGTGTTTACTTTTTCATCTAGTCTTACCCTGTTTTGTGTTTGTAGATGCATCTTAGACTTCAGGGATAACTGTAAAAGATGATGAGTCAAAGAGGAAATGCTGGACAATGTCAGGTAGTTGGAGGGCAATTCTTTAACTCAGGGAATTATTCACGATGCTGTTGAAAAACTGAGAGAGCAGAAAGACGACACAGAGGTAACTCACAGATCAGTATCCAGAAGAAGTCAACCAGGTCTGTCTCCTGTACTCTCTACTGTCTGGGGGGGGGTCCTTTATTGAGCTATTGATTTCATTAAAGACCTGTGAATAATTTTAGGTCTTGAGTTACACACAGACTGTAATTTGAGAATTTCTCACAGCATGATGGAATTTCAGTGGGGAAAGTCTCAATGCAGAAGTACAACCACAAATGAAATTTGAGTTTTCATAAGCTGACTTCCAAAGCCATTTGAGAATCAAGATGATATACAGGCAGCTCTGAGGAGTTTCAGCCTACCAAATCCCCACCCCAACCCCCTGGGCAGTAAACAAACAATGGGCTCAACACAGATGCCAGGTGCAACCACCAGCCTGATTCCAGGACTCCAATATTTTTAATGTGACCCAGGCACTGTTGATTTCGAGAGCCACTCCTGGCAATATTGTGGCATGATTTCCTGGTACATTGTAGAAGGAGCCTTTTAGTCTATAAAAACTGCTTCTACAAAGATAGATAAATGGATATCTATGCTGAGACAGGTCACTTGCAGAGGAATTGGTTTGTTTTCTGCAGAAATGTGATGTGGTTTTTCGAGTTGATAGGAGAGACAGAAGCCCATGCTTTCAAAAATATGCAGAATTATGTCCCAGCTCTCAGCACCTGCAGTTTCTTCCTTTTGAAGCCCCCAGGAGGGAGATAAGACCTTCTACAGTAGTTGCTATGACTGCTTGGTGGTCCAGGTATGAGGAAAAACAATTTCCCTCTGGAAAAGGATCACTATCAGATTTGGCGGAGGCAATTGTCAATGTTTTACCTCTAGGGAAATATTTTTATGTCAGAGAGTGGCAGCCACATGTAGCTAAATCCCATAGATGTTTGTTCTAATGATGTGAAACCAAAGAGAAAGGGTGATTAAAGGCTGGTAACTGGACAACCTAGAGGCAGAATAACACCAAAACAGTCAATTACCAAATTGCAACCAGTGACTCAGGGCTCCCACAGATGGTCACAGCGAAGAAAATTTGCTCCATTCTCTGACTCATTACCCATTTCACTCACTAATAGACATTGTTGGTAACCCCAGCCTTGGCCTCACACTGATGTGCTGACGTTTGAGATTAGGGGTTAGGCGGGGCCACATATGACAGGCCAGTGACCTTGCTTGACCTTTGGCTCTTGGTCACCTAACCCACTCAGTTTTATAAAGAATATTAAAGAACAGTGAGTGGAGACTCACTGGTCAGGTGGAAGGGACGCAGGGGCTTTTTAAATGATGTCACTTTTCCAGTGCCCATTGCATGGTGTCTTCTCCACGGGTTCTGCTGGATACCATGGTCACATTTTTGTCACTGGGACACAATACCCAACACCCGTTGGCCCATTTTGTAGAAGCTGCAGTCCAGTCTTCTAGGCCCAGGACGTAAGAGCGTGGCAGGAAGGTATAGTGGGGCAAAAGCAGCTCACTCCACGGCAACCAGAAAAAAGGGAGATACCTTGATTTATATGTGAATATATAATGTATAAACTATATATATATATGTATATATACATATATATACACTCTATTGTTTAGATCTACTTTATATACTATATATATATATATATATATATATATATATATATAGCTGTACAATTAGTATTTGTTCAAGTTATTCATAGATTTAAAAAAGATTTTTTAAATCCTGAAGTGTGAAAGTTCCTGACCAGTTAGAAGACTGTAAATATCTTGGACTTGAAAGAGTGTGTAGTGTAAGTTGAGGTTGATAGAGGAGGACATTTCTCTTGTAAGAAACACTGGGGTACACAAGAGTCTCCCCTTCCAGCGTCCCGCCCTCCTCATGACTGTTTTCAAGCAGGAGATGGTTGAAAGAACGATAAGCAACAAATAATTTTGGGTGCGGTAGACAAAAAAACACTGGAGAGGAAAGGAAAAGAACAGCAAGAGTTGCAATGTTCATAAAGAAAGACCTAGAGAGGCTTCTCAGACATTTGCTTTATCACCTCAAGCCACTGAGGGGGTGAGTCATGTGACTATCTGAGGAAGAGCTCTCCAGGTCGGGGGAAATGGAAGTGAGTGTTATATCCAGCAAGAGGTGTGTACGACAGCAGTGAAGTGTTAAGACCCTGAGTGGGCTTGGAACACTGCAGAAGCCAGAGTGGCTGGAATGGAATTAGAGTCATGGGGGGCAGGCAAACAGGGAGGGCTGAGATTAGAGGGACATGAAGGGCGGAGCCCAGCTTCTGCTGAATCATCGTAATTCTTGGAGCTGTGTTTTACATGCAGTGGGACAGCATAGCAAGCAGAGGGAGAAACTGATTAGTCCAGGGGACACTGTCCAGTTCAGGTTTCCCCCAGCACGTGGAAATAGGAAGACAATGTCAGTGTGACACTGGAAAGCCAATATGTCATGAGACATCTTACTGAAAGACATTGTAGTGGAATAACTATCACTAGGTGTGATTGACTCTGATTCATACTCCAGAATGATCACTTTAACAGCTACACAGTGACTTTGAGGTGCAGAACAGAGTAGGGGCAGGGAGACTGTGGACAAGCCAGAATTTTTCAAAGTCCTCATCAGAATCAACATTCTAAGCATCCGTCAGAGTTTCCTACTAGCTGGGCAGTGCCAATGAGCTGGGAGTTCTGGTCAGCTGGACATCCAGTGCCAGGCAGCCTTCTTCGTAGAAACTTCACTTGTCTACATGTTTTACACAGAGTGGAAATGAGTATCTGCCTCCTAAATGCGCTTTCCTCCTCCTTTTCTTCAAATAAGATGGCAGCCAGAGCCCAGCAAAGCAGAACTGAGTGGGTTGGCTGCTGCCAAGGAGAGCTCAGTTTTCTAGTTTATCATCACTGCTCTGCTGGGAAGAGGAGTGAGTTGATGTGAACCTAAATGAAACCAGCTGTGAGAGAAACAAAGCAAAAAAGGGGAGGGGGAGGGGCAGGGAAGACGGACCACTATGGTAGCGTCTGTCTGCATCTCATTCTGGCATGTCCAAACAACTATGGAAAATAGAGGGACGACACTCCCTCAAGAACCAAGGGGAGCCCTCTTTACTTACGAAGCCCATCTCTACTCTTCTGGTGTTGTTGGCTGAAGACTCGAAGAGGGCTGGGGACACGGGGGCATTTTCAAATCCTGCTGTTAGGGAGAAGATGCCCTGAGGGTCTCCTTGAGTGATGACTGACACAATGCTATCAGTCAAAGGGATGAGGACACAGCAAGTCTGTCCGACTAGTATCTTTCTAGCTCGGGCTCAGTGTTTCTCCCTGCCTCCCACACAGTCCTCTGCTAAACTACGCTGAATTAAAATGTTAAACTTAAAATTCATTTCTTAGGGGAGAGTCATCAAAAAGAGGCCTTTGCTAACAAGAACATAGGAACCATTGAGCTAGGGCAGTGAGCCTGAAAGTGTAGCTTTTGGACCAGGAACGTGAGCATTTCTTTGGGATTATCAGAAATTCAAATTGTAGCAGAAACTCTGGAGGTGAGATCCAGAAAGCTGAGTTGTAACAAGTCTTCCAGGTAACGTTGGTATATGTACAGTTCGAGAAGCAGTGGTCTAGAAGAAAGATTTTAGCTGTAACTAGAAAGGGGTGCAAAACTCAAATGCCTAGAGAACAGGCCAAAAATAATGTAGAATGTACCAGGCAGAAGGGTGTGTGTTGAAGATACGAACAAACTGTGGTTGATTTTTGCCATATAAAAAGATGATGCAAGATGGGTGAATTTTCTAAATTTTCCAGAAAATGCAGAAGTATGGTGATATCTGCATGCACTTTCCAAATGTTCAAATATTAGCAACCAATTGACAGGGTCATTCTAGGTTAATTCAGAAACCTTCCCCCACTTCCCACTGGCACCACTTCAACTGAGAATTATGGGTTTCCAAGCCATGGCCCTGGTTCTGCTGCTCTTGGTTCAATTTTACAGCACAATTAGGAACAGTGAAGAAAAATGAAACACTAATTTAGCATGAGTTTTGTGCCAAACATTAAAATGAGTCTTTAAGTGAATAGAGGGCTACGGAGTAGAGAGCCTATAAAAATGGCAGTGAAATGGCAGTCGGACTAATGTGAGCTATTGTTCCCAGGAAGGCCTTTTATTTTGTCTGTGTTTTGTAAGAAAGTCACCAGGGAATCAGTTCTGTTCCCTACATCACAGTTAAAGCCAGGCCTATAGAATATATGCAGCGCTCCGTTGCCATAGCAACCATTACCTTCTCCTAATTCCTTTTCTTTTCTAAAAATAAGGTGCCCTTTCTCAAAGTATCATTTTCCACTTTTTATTTAAATCTCACTTTCGGCAGAACCCTCGTCTCCCTTTGACATGAATGTTACTTTTGTTTTGCTTGAGCAGGAGCTGTGGATAACACACCTCCCCGGCCCTGTCTGTCAGCCATCTGAGTGTGAAACTACAAGACTAATGAGACCCACAGACACAGGACTATGAAACAACCCAGAGACTTCACAGAAAGGGGTTATGGTTCCATTGCTGCAGCACACACGCCACTCAGAATCCTGCACGTTTGCCCCATTATTTCATCTGCTTTTTTCAAAGAACTGCATTTCCATGACAAAAAAAGAGAAGAGTCTAAGGGATGAAGAGATGGGCGGAGGGCCCAACGCCCAGCTGCTCAGATAAGACAGGAAGCCTCGAACCTCCTTTGATCCGTCGCTAGACAATGGTCTTTCTCTTCTTCCTTAACATTGTCACAGGCTTCCCTCTGCCTGCACAGGAGTCCTGATGATCCACTTCTGAGGCATTCAAAAAGCCAGAGGGAAAAGAAATATTGAGCACCAACCTAAATTTGGCAGCCTTTGTACATCAAAGACCACGCTTGATCAATACTGCGACTGAAAGTGATTGCTTTGGACTTCCAAACCAAAAGGGATGTGCACTATAGACGGTGTCCTTTCTGGTGCCGTCTGCCATGCTGAGACTCTATGAGGATGGATCCTGTAAAGAGAAAAGACACAGGAATCAATCTGCCCGGGATGAAATAAGGCAAGTAGGTGCAACCCTGCCTTCTGGGAGTCTACAACCAAGCCAGAACACACTCTGCAGCCAAGTGGATGACACTGGTAAAGTCATGGAGGCGTCCATAGCCAGGTGGAGACTGACTCTGCACATTCCTCCCGTTCACGTGTGTTGTCACCAGCCTGCTCCTGACAGTCAAGTTTCTCTGTCAGGTCTGTAATAATGAAAAAGATGCATTCTTTGTTCCCAAGCTAAGTGGCCAATGCAAGAATACAAATTGTGACTCTAGCTCACAAACAGCTGTGCCTGGGGCATTTTGTGTCTGCTTGGAGTCTCCAAGTCTACCCACTGTTGATACTATGAGCTTAGGAAAAATCATTGTTTTCTTTATCTTCCACTTACAATCCCAAATATTGTCCAGATTATTTCCTACTATAGTTCTATTCATTTGGTTGGTCGCTCTTGGCACCACTAATCAGAATACTGAATTCTGTGGAATCTTTCTTGAGGGAACACCACTTGCTGGGACCTCCACTGTACACAATGGCCAACTGTGGACAATGAGGCTGGACTTCATGCATCAACCAGCTGGGACTTAATACAAACGATTAAGAATTATCCTCTGGCCCATGCTACAGCAAGGAGTCCAGGCACTACTTAGAGGGACATGGCATAGGGGAAATAGTCCAAGGCAGGGCAGGCAGGAAGCAGCAAGCAGCTCGTTTTCCTTCTTTCCAGAACCTGTGTATTCCATTCAGTCTACAAGCCTATTGGTTGGTGCTATTCACAATAAGGTGGGCCTTCTGTTATCCACAGCCAGAGCTATGCTGAACCAATTCAGTTATCATAAACCCTTAATCCCATCATCTTGCCTCCTTGATCCAGCCACCTCCAAAAAGTCTCACCTATAAGCACATGAGGTTTTGAGATTGACATCTAAATACCAGCCATAAGAGCAGCTATCTGGCCTTACCTGTGTCATCTAACCCCTCTGAGATTTCATTCCCTTCACTTTAACACAAAGATGACAACTATAGCACCTGCCCCAAAGGTTTGTTGTAAGAGCAGTGAGTAATTATTCACAGTGAGGACTTGGGTTGCTGGCACATAAAAATTGCTATATCTGTTCAATACAACCCAGAAACACTTTTCAACCCCTAGATCATACGCTGGTTCATTTGATCTCCTACATCCCTCTGCTCCTATCATCTGGATTCCCTGCATTGAAATTATATGCCCCACCCATGCCCTAGCCACAAACAGATAATTCTTTCAGGCCAAAATCCTGGCTGCTACTAAAACTGGCTTTCAGACCTCATTTTCTAGTTAGTTGCCTAATTTAGAGACCTTGTCAATTTGCATTACGTAGAAATAATGCAATAAGACTTCAAAGCTACTTAGAACTGTGCCCTGCAGCCTATCACTCTGAACCTTCCAAAGTGGGTTGGAGGAATTGTAAATTATGTGACAGCATGAAACTAGAACAGTTTTGGGATAACTACATAGAAAAAAATAATGGCCAAAAAATTGTACCATTTTCTGCCCACAAATGGAAGCTAAATGAAATTAAATGTCTTCATTATACTGATTTGGATTATTCTGTTGTTGCTGCAGTTTTTCCTTATTTCTTTACTTTTACCAACTTCATTTCTTGTTTGTAGTCCAATAAATATCCCTAACCAAGTTTAGATACAATAGAATGCACAAATACAATCTGTGTCCACATTTTTAAAAAAGCAAAACACCAGGAGTCTTCTACACAACCCCTTCTAATTACCACTCTCCCCATACCCAAGCCCAATCTTCCTTTCAAGGTCATACAAATCTTAACTGTTTTAAACTTCAGATGAATGGGATCTTTCAGAATGTGTGGTTTTGTGTCAGCCTTTGCTCACTTTGCATTGGTGAAATTTCCCCATCTTGTTGCATATAGTTGTATGTTGTCCACTCGAGTTGCCTTAGAGTACTCCGCAGCGTGACAATTCTATGATTTATTTATCCATCCGGTTGGGTGAACACTTGTGTGGTTCCCATAGCGCTGCCAGAAACTTTCTCATAAGACCTAGTGGTGAATCTATGAGAGCTGCTTTATTTTGTACAGTGCAATCATTTTACCTCTTCTCCTTCTGACAGGTCTCCTTCAGTGCACTGAGGCAAAGCGGCTGCTTAGAAAGAAAGGAAACTTCACTGTTTATATATCTTAGAAATGCAGAGTTTCTGGAAATCTAGAGTCTCCCTCAAGCAGTTAACAGGATTCCATGCCCCATGCCCACTCCCTCTTTGGAGACCCTCCCTGATCCATTTGGCTCAATTTTCTTTGAGTCCTTTTTTATGGCCAGAAATGACCTTAGGACAATTCTTACCACTTTAGATTGTTTCTGGTCATTTTTCCCAAACTTCTTGCCTGCTCAGGATGTGGCCCTTCATAAGCCCAAGGCTACCTTTCATCTTCCAATGCGCCTCCTCTGTGCCGAGAACAGGGAGAAACAAGCTATGTTGGGACCTCACTCACCCATCATCCAGTATATTCCGTTCACTCAGTCCTGGCTCCCTGGTGCAAGGCCGTCTACTCCTAAAGAATTCGTGCCCTACTTGGGGAGCAGAGTGACTAGTCTTACCTGCCCACACACCTTATGTCAGCTCCTGCTCTCAGGCCTGGCCCTTTCTCACTTTGTTTCTCTTCATTTTTCTCTTCCCAGGCTGTAGGTCCTCAAAAGAAAGTAAATATTTCTCATTTCTCTACAGGTAGTAACCTTCAAGAGAAAGGACTGATTTCCTATGTGTTATTTTTATTATAGTCATTCTTATACATGCCTGTATTACACATACATATGTATATACATTTATACATATATACATTCAATTATAGAACAGAATTTTTTAAATAATCCATTGTTAAACAATGAAAAGGAAGGAGAGTTAATGTACTGACCATGAGTGGAGTCAGGAGCCAATTAGTATCAGCTTCTTGGCTTTCCGTTGTTTCTTTGAGTGAAAACTGATGGGTTATGACACGCCATGGAGCTGAGGAGGGACGCGGCAGCACTCAGGGGCTCTCTGGGTGTCTCTCGGCACCGGTGCGGCTTTGACGATGAATGTGTCTGTGCGGCAGCCCAGTTTGAGAGGAGCGTGGTGACTAGAGCCCTGTGGGAGGCAGGCCTGCGCTGGGCCACGGGGTCAGCCGTCCAGATGAGCAGCAGAGCTGATGGAGGGTGAGAAGAGTCTACAGCGGATGGTGGAGGACAGAGATGATGAGCAGATCCAAGCCTGGCTGTCACAGCAGGGACTCCAGTTTGTCCTAGTCACCTTCTTCTGGGGAGAGATGCTTCCGGGATGTATACAGAGCATAGATGCAAGCTTACAAAGGGACACCATGGTGGCCACCATGACGTCCCATCTACATGCCCCTTCAGGAAGGGCTCATGACCCCTGCCACCAGGACCGCTGGGGGTGACTGCCCTTCTAGTCCTTCATATCAGGAAGGGATATGACCAAATTAAGCATTAGAAAAATTTCTGTGACAGTTGTGAAAGAGAATAAAACAGATCAAGAGACAAGCTCTCCAAAATGAAGTACAGAAGTATAGAAATCAAGATTTAGAAAAACATATACAGGATGTAACCTTTTGTATCGTTCTTGGAAAACACTTAAATAGAACTGCATGTGATGTTTATATACCCTAGTGTACAAAATAAACAACAGATATATTAGTGTTCATCTTGTAAACCTCCACCACCCAAATATTTTGAATTGGTCAGTTTTTACTGTGCAACATGGAAACCTGGTTGCTTAGTGGATTATCATGACAAATGTGCTTTTACTTGCATTGCGTGAGGGTTACAGCTAGTTGGACTCCTGTTCAACTGTTAGAATCTGCTGGAACAAGATGCAGCCTTCATCTTAGCAGAACTATTTACTCCACAGAAATTGGCATATGCAGAAAATCAGGGATACTTTTTTCTCCACAGAGCTAAAGGTTAAACATTCACTAGCAAATCGCTGGGTAGAGATGATATGGTGCCCAGGGTAACTTAGAATTTTCTTGGAAGGCACTGTCTTATTTTGCACCTTCAGATGCTTTTCTTTGTTTTTTGTTTTGTTTTGGTTTTGGTTTTTTGAGACAGGGTCTCACTTTTTGTAATTCAGGCTGTCCCTGAGCTCAGCCTTGAACTCACAGCAATCCTCCCACCTCTGCCTCCAGAGTGCTGGGATTAAAGGCATGAGGCACCACACCTGGCACTGGGGTATGTGGTATTGACTGCTAGTGGGTGTGAGTCTCTACACCCAGTATTGTTGTATGTGGTAACCAGGGATCGAACCCGGGGCCTGAGCGCCAGAACCACTGAGCTAAATCCCAGGTCCCTCTTCTTTGTTTTAGACTGTGTAGTGTAACCTGAGAAATGGTCCCAGGGGGACTCTCCCTGGCAGGAAGGAGCAGTAGCCATGTTGATCATTCTGAGACTATTCCACACAGAGGAGTCTTCACTGTCAGGAAGAAAAGGAGAATGAACAACATCCTCCTCCCCAAACTTGCCCCTATTGATAAAACACACCGTGCACTCGCTTACGTGGTACTTCTTTCTGCTTGTGACCCAAGCAGCTGAATTTATTTTCCCTGTGAAAATTTGGCTCACTTTTCGTATCACAGCTTCCCTTAGCTCTCTACCAGGGAACCATTCTGGAACCACAGACACCAAGATTTAGTTGCTCATCACTCGAGAAGGGAGGGGATTAAGTCCAGAGATACAAAAGTCCTCTAGGGGATTTGCAAGAAGTTCTGTTGGGCAGGTCCTGGGCAGAGCTCCTCTTCAGACCCCATTTTCCCTTTCCTGTGCCAGGGACTATGGCTGGAGCCAGGGCTCCAAGGGTTGTGTCTCCTAAGAAACTCCTGTCCTCTTCTGTTTTCATCTGCACTTTCGTTTTGCATTTCTTTTTACATCTGCAGACATTCAGTGAGGGCTGGTGTGCTTTGAAACCAAACACTTTCTCCTTGCGTGACAGAGTAGAAGAGAGGCCCCACTAGGATTTATTCTTGGTTTTGATAGGCCCCAGGCTCCCCACTCGCACCCACACTGGTTGTCAGATTCTGCCCTGACACTTCCATATGGAAGCCACCATGACTAGGGCAGCGCCCGAGGAGCAGGTGTGGCCTGTGGTCCGGCTGATTGGGAAAAAAGGGAAGAAGCACTTGTGAGAGGACCAGCCATCAACCAGCCCTGCCCTTGGCCCCCCTTACTTGCTTGCTCCTTTATTCCATTTGGATCCACTGTCAGCTCTTTCTCTCTTAATTACAGTCTCTAAGGGCCAATTTTGCAGTGAATTGGCACCTAAATGGAGCCTGTGACTTTTTTTTTTACACTGCCATTTGATTTTTAATAGTTTGATTAAGTAAGACAGCCACTTGATCTTACCTGGTTTTGAGGAGGCATTTAGGGATATGGGGTGGGGGCGGGGTGGTCCTTATGACAGGGTCTGTGATGCAGGTAGCACAGAGCTCGGATCGCAGCTGCGTATCTGCGGACCACTATCTCTAGATTCCTTTCACTTTGCTCTCAGCTCTTGACCTTGTTCACTTCAGTGAAACAATAGGATCGTTGAGAAGAGATCAACACCTGTCCCTGACACGTCTTGCCAGGTAGCATCACTTACCCCTTTATGCTCCATCTTCTGTTCAGTTATTGGAGATGGATAGAGCCATCTATATTTTTATCTAAAGCCAAACCCAACACTGGAGTGCTTCCTTCTCTACCCCTTACAGTGGTCCTCTCTCTCCTGCATCACCAAGCTTCCCCCTTGCAAGACAGTTCTCTGGGTGGTCGTGGACCCGCCAATCTTCCCCCTTCTCTCAGGAATAATTACAAAGTACACAGAGATGGGGACCAGGCCTGGCTCCTCTCTCCCCTAGAAGCGGGGTACCCTTCAGAGCTTTGCCCCATGAGTCCCATAGCCCCTGAGATCCATAACTCGGGCCGGCTCCCTCCCTTTCAGGTCCCTCTGCTGTAGTACCAAGCGGCAGCGCAAGTGAGGACTCTATCTTGGGGAGCGTTTCCGCAATAGACCAGCTCTCTGTGGGTCTGAGACTCTCTTCTCCCTCTCCGCTTGTTTCTAAGGAATAAGGCCGCTCGGCAAACTTGTATGTAAATGTGTTCTGTTTCTCTGGACTCGGGCAACTAGGTCGCCGGTTTACAGTGGACCTACAGAGTAGCCTAGGATGCTGCGGGCACAGGTTCGGATTCCGGCTTCTGCCGGTTGCCATGGTGATGACTCTCCACACCATGGGAGTCCTCTCTCCGAATTGGGAATGAGCGACCCGCTCTGCACCCCTCCCCACCGGACACACACACGTGGTATACTACTTACGTAAAAACAAAGCGAGACTAAAAAACAGAAAAAAGCACTTCTTTGGGCCTAAAAATTTGCTAATCCAGATACTGCTCCATTCTTGCTCCCTTTTATAGGAAAATACCTTAAAAAGGTTATTTACTCCCCTGGCTCCACTCCTGTCCTTTTAATCTTCCTTGATCCTCTCGACTCAGATTTTCATCCCTACTGTTGCTGTGACAGACTTCTACAGGTCAAATTTAAACTCTGTTCTTTTACTATCAGATGACTCACACGCCACTGTCCACACACACGCACACGCATGCGCACACGCACACGCATGCGCACACGCACACACCAAGAGGCTTCCAGCCCACCACTCTTTCTATCGGTTTCCTTCTTACTCCACAGTCTCTCCTCAGGACTTCTATCAATGGTTCATCACCCCACAAGGCAGAGGTTTTCTGCATTTTCTGGGCTCTAGATCTCTGAATAACATCATCTCTCCCTGCTTATGGCTCACGCAGCCCTTCCAATGATTATGTGACCTAAATCCTGTGTTAATTCCCCTCTGCCTAAATACCCACAGCAGTCTCTGTCTTCTGACTGATAAACTTGACTGATGCAAATATATGTCTTCCATTTGTACAATAGTTTATGGTTTTTGAAAAGCTTTTGAATTAACTCATTTAAATTCCACAGTTCTCTAAAGCTGGCATAGCAAAGAGCATTATGGCCATTTTTATGTGGAAACACAAAACTACACAAGCAGAAGCTTCATTGCTGGTCTTGTTTTTTCTTCTAAATGGCTTAGTAATTTTGGCCAATGCACTTAATCTTCCTATACCTCCTTATTTGAAAAAAATGAGAGGATTGGACTAAAATCGCTGTCTTTCAAAAGAGTTTTCACTCTAACTCAGAAGAAGAAATATATTCTACAACACCACTCTGTACTTATGTCTACAGTGTATAAAAAAACTAAAATCGTAGTTCCATAAAATAATACCCCCCTAAGAAGGGCAACATGCTCTGATATTTTTTACTTATTCTATTTGGTTTTAAATTTCTCTTGGTGATCAACTACATTGATTTCACAGCCCAAGGATATGAGGTGGGCAAACCTCCTCTGTCGTGCCTTTCCACTCTGATGCTTCTACATCATCATAAGTGTAAAATCCGTGGCAAATGACCATGGACAGAAACTTCTGAGACCACAAGCCAAAAAAGCTTTTCTTCCTGAAAGTCATTTTCCTCTGGTATTATGTCACAATGACAGAAAGCTGGCAACTACACTGCATGGCTAGATCCTTTTTCTCATTCAAGTCTCAGACCAAAGAACATCCTTTCCAAGAAAATCTTCCCCGGATACCAGGCCACATGGCTATTCCCAATCTTCTGCTATCTAGCACAATACTTTGCTTTATTTCTTTATTAATACTTACCATTGTTGATAGTTACTTCTTCAATCAGGTTTTCGCTAATTGTTAATCTTCTGTGTCATATTCTGGTACGAACTGTCAATGTTGAATGTGATGATGATACGTATTCACAATGTACCAATAAAGATTTGAATTTTACAAAAAAAAAAAAAAAACAAGAAAAGTACATCTTTAAAAGCAACTTAAGCTTGCACAGAAGGAAAAGGAGATGGGCCTTCTAGGCTGAGAACACAGAAGAACATTTGAGATTGGTACTGACAAACAAACATTTGGCAGTCTGACTGGGGAAGAGGTCAAATGTAGGTAGGCACAGAACAGGGAAGATAGGTGCTGTGTCATGCTAAAAAGTGGGAACTTCTTATAGAAATGAGGAGCTACTAAAGGCTCTAATCAAAGGTAAAAGGACATAGAGAGAGAACACTGATGTTCATAGACTGATGTGCAGAGATAAAGATAGGTGGCTGATGAGAGGAAGGCCTATTACTTAACACCGTGCAGAGGACTTTCTTGGATCTGCACCAGTCAGCTTAGCATATGGGTTTGGCAAGTGCCATAAGATGAATTAAGAAAGAGAGAGAAGAATGTTGGGGTGACTAGTTAGGAGTTTCACACATTGTCTAAACAAGGTTGGCATCATTAACAGACAAATGAGGAGCAAAAGAGGCTTTGTAAAGAATCTGGATTTAGAGATGGGTTAGCCATTGTGGTCAAAGAAAAATGAACTTCAAAGTATAAGGCTTCAGAAGATAAGGGTGGCTAAGGTTGGCAGAAAATCAGATCAGGGAAGATGCCAAAGTGGGTTTTACGTGTAACCAAAGTAACATAGATACTATGGTACCATACTAATATAGTAGTAACATGGAAAGTACAGTCCAGACCAACAGCGCAAATAAAAACAAAGAAATCCATTCTTTTCTCAAGCCAAGGACTCAGATAGGGATCCAAAATACAGGTGACCTCACTAACATCTATTGTAGTCTCTTTCTGTTGGTTTTTCTTTCTGTAGTCCCATCTGTTGTTTCCTCCTCACCTTCACCTCTTGTTATTCCACCTTGACTTTTCCTCTCCCTCTCTCATTCAAATTAACTTAGCTTGTCTTCCTACAAGGAAGGATCCTGTCTCTTCAGAAGGAAAAATAGTATTCTAATTAACCAGCTAGCAATGAAAGACTTAGAACCTACTATCCCTTCACTCATCAAATTGTTCACTGGACACTTAGTGAGAGACACAGAGAAGTAAGCGCAGGGTATACAAAAGCAACATGGAAATATTGATCTTTTTATACCTTGTCACAAATGTGTATATAGTTAAGGCAGCAGCTAGACATCCAATAATATTCTAATGCAGGCTGTTCACAGTGACAATTTTTTGAGAAGTTGGAGAATTCAGGAATTTGTGGGGGAAAGTAATTATGAATGTGAGTACCTGCTGTGTATCCAAGCATTGTGCTAGGCACTGAGGTTGTAGCAAGAAACAAAATACAGCCCCTGCCCTTGTGGAGATAAATATAAAGTATTTATTTGATTACCCATATGGTAAGCCTGCAAAGGGAAAATATAGACCATGCTAGGAAATGGATACAGAATCCAATGCAGTCTTTCCTGAGAGAGTAATTAAAGTAGACATTGAAAGAATGAGGTGGGAGACTGATGGCAGGAAGAGATGGAAAGTTCCCTGTACATGGTTGGTAAGGTTTATCCCAACCTTATGTGCTAAAGTCCAGTTGGCTTTGTCTCTGTACACTTTTAATTCCTCACGCTTAACAGAAGCGATCAAAGCTGCCTCACCAGATGATCTGAAAGTAAATGAGTAGATGGGATCTAGCTCAGTGACACTGTGCCTGCCTTGCAAACAAGGTCCCGAGTTTGATCCTCAGTACTGAAAAAATAATTATCCCATCATTTCTGTTCTAGCTCATTTCCTTCTGACATATATTCACTTTCCACTCAAGTTATCCAGATTTGCTTTCTATTGTTTGCAACCAAACCCCCCCAATCATAGCACATCATAAACTAGGTATTAAAAAATGATATACAAAACAAAAATGCTAAGATAACTCATTGTTACTGGAAAAAAACTGAAATTATAGAAATAAAGATGTAAGCTTTCTTCCTGCTATAGCTATACACTTTATAACTACACTTTAACTAGCCTGTGTTCAGAAATATTGTTAAGTTTAAAAAAAAAAAAAAAGCTGGAAAAATGGTAAATGACCAGCCCATTCCTACCAACCCTGCTCCAATATTCCTTTCTTGCTGTGGCTTAAACTAGCACAGTATCTATATCCTCGAGGAGAAGGACACTGATGTGCACCCAGGAAATAACTAGACTTTAATCTGAGTCATAGAAGGCCCCCAAAGATAAGAGCTGGGCTGAGATGTACCGGTGATGAGACAGCTGGATTCAGAAATTAGAAATGAGGTTCTTTAGGAAAGGGAAGGTGCTTAATTGGTACAGCATATGATGGGACGTGTCCTCCCGGTTGTAATAAAGTTTAGATTATCTGAATCTAATTGTGAGGCCATTTGCAAAATCAAGTTACTAGATAGCATTTTAAAAGATGACTCATGCTACCAGGAAGGGCTAGAGCACAGATGATTGTGTGCATTATCCCCAAAGGCTGTTCTCCTTGCCGTGAGAAACAAAGCTCCTGTAAAGCCCATCACATGTTATGAAAAATGCCTTAGTGATGACCGCCTCTAGCAATAGGGAAGAGGCTCAGGGAACACAAGAACAAAGCACGTGAAAGAGGGCGCAACCTTTTCTCCCAGATTCTGACTATTTCTCATCATGATGTCCAGGAGCATTTCATGCTTCAATGCTGCAATGATTTTCTAACTTGCCTCTGTTAAGGAAAACATAAAAACAGAGGTCATAGTTCAGACAAACCCTCGGAACAACCACCCATAGTTGTGTAACCAAAACTCAAGTCACCCTTATGGTCTGGAGCGTTCACCTCCAATTGTAAACCCCAAACATCAACTGTTAGCAGGGTTCACTGATACTACACCTCAGCTCTAGAAAAATTAGTGCCAACAGCTGTTTGTCCTAAAAAGAATAACATGTATTATTCAGTCACCAAAACAATCAACGTACATCCTTTTTTAGGTTTGTAAACTGCACTGTCACCATTGTGAGACAAGCTTTTTGCTCCCCAGTCTGAAACTTCCTTAGATGACAATCAGCCCATTCTTTTGTCATATGATGGTACATTTTAAAATTTCTAACTGTGATCTGACTTTATTTTTGATATTGCCCTCTTTTGATTCTTCTTGATAGTCCATTCTCACCTCAGCCGAATGATTCTTTTAACATGTGAGTTGGATTATGTTTCTAATCACAGTTCTCCAGTGGTTCGCTCCTCAACCCAGAATGGGTTAGAAGACCTGACTGATTCATCCATGACTCATTCACACACACTCCCTCCATCTCCAACTTCACCTTGTTTCTCTTTCCCTCACTTCCAATCATCTTGATCTACTCTGCTCCTTGGACCACACCAAGAAGGCTCCTCAGAGACTGGAGCACTTCCTTATGTACCTGCTTAACTCACCCCCAACCTGCTATAAGTCTAGGGCGAAATGTCTCCCTCTGCATTAGGCTGGTCCAATCCTCTCTATCCAAAATTACAGCCACTATTTACCCAAGCTGTTATCTCTTGGCATGTACTCTAGCATTCACCCACATTTATCAGTGGCTATCTATCCCCTCTGCTACCATGTAAGCCATATAATCATAGGATTTCTGCATATTCCCTGAGCCGAGACTTAGTATTGAGTAGATGCTCATATAAATATTTGTTAAATAAATGAATTGACAGTTTCAGGTGAGAAACACAGCAAGACAAAAATAGAGATGATCTTCCTGAGTTCTGATAACTCTCAGAACTCTAGGCAACAGAAAGAATGAAGTACAGACAAATGTTTTGGAAAAACATCAAAGGGTGAGATTTCCCCCTCCACCCACCCACTAGAAAAATATTGGAGAGAACTGAAAGGAAGTGATGAAAGCAGACAGATTCGGGACCAAATGGCCCCATTGACAAGAAGAGAGGGCTCAGGGACAACCTGTGTGCCAAAGCTGTGTCCTCCTGAGCAACGCATGTAACCAAACGCATGTGCCCAACATTCCCAGACTCTTAGAAAGTAGAGTGATCTCTAAAGACTGATTATATCTCCCCAATCCCATTGGAATAAAGGTAGAAATCATACTTAAATTCTGGATGTGTAGAATTATATCTCTAGCATGCCATATTACAAACTTGGCTCATTTTATTTTGTGTTGAAACCATCTCTAATAGTTTAGAGAGTGGGATGAATTTTAAAGAAATATTCATTGTATGTCAAAGTAGAGTCCAACACCTCCCCACTCGAGCACTGGGATAAGCACTCCGTGTCCTCCATTGACCTTGTGCATGATTCTGTAGGGAAATTAGAGATGCATTAGGCAGCTGCACACAGCTGAGTAATCACCATGGCAACCAAAGGACCATCACCTGAGCTTTCTTCCAAGCTCATTATCAAGAGTGGATTTCAGCTGGCCTCAGAAAATGGAACTGAAAATTTCACATTCTCTCTCTTTTTCCTCCTTTTTTACGTTTCAGTATCGAAGTTCTAAAAGTGGCCTATCTCTCCTCTTCCTAAAATTATTCTGAATGTTTTTTTTTTTTCTTTCAGATTTGCTGTCTGACTCATGCATCCTGTGTTTGAAGGATTGGAATAGAATTAGCACACAGCAGTTCCCTTGGGGTCACCTCCCCTCATGTCTCACGTTGCCAAGGCTGTCAGGATGACAGCATGTCCTTGACAAGGCCACTTGTGGACGAGCATGTCTCTGGTCTGTTGAACGGGTCTGTGACCTCATCATTCTACCACTGGAAAGGGCCATAAGCAAGATAGGACAGTTGTCACGTCAGGCTGGACCTGAGATTGTGCTAGTGAATAAATGATGACTTTCTCCACAGACCTTTGCAGGGCCTTTCTCTCTAACCATCATTTGAAGTAAAAGGCAGTAAGCATGAAGTGATTTGGGAATGTGATTCAAGTGATGAGTTCTTTGGTTGCTATGGCAATTACTCAACTGGGAGTCAAGGCCCTTCTGTACACAGTTCCAACACTCTAATGAGAATTAACAAATCAACTAATGAATGTATCTAATATGCACATTCCTGGAGCCCTTCCCCCTCAAGATCTGATTCAAAAAGGCTGGACATAGGGCCAAGGAGTTTGAGGGAGGTTTTTTTTGGTTTGTTTTTTTCTCAAACCAGGGATCAAACTCATGACCCTGCACTTACAAGGCTGGTGGTGGCACCCCTGAGCTAAACGCTGAGCCTAGGAGTTTCAGTTTTTAACCAATGTTCTTCCAGATGATCCTTATTTAGGCGTCTTCTCAGCACACTGTGAGAAACAGTTCCCAAAACGTTTGCCATGCAAACTGACTTTGTGCCTGTAGTAGACTTCATACTTTTGGGTTTGGTAAAGACCTCAGTTTTCATGTTTATGTTCCCTTTATTTAAAAGATACCTGAAGGGTTGGGGATGTAGCTCAGTGGCCCTGCCCCAGTCTCACAAGCAAACCAGGTCCCAAGTTTGATCCCCAGGAAAAAAAAAAAGGAGACCTGGAATTCTTGTGAATAAGTTACCAATACAAAATTACTCTAATACCAAGCAAACATGTAGAAAAGAAAAAAGTTAATTCTGAAACCTGTCCCATATTAAAATAGGAATGGAAAAGTCTCAAGGCTTTATTTGAAAAGAAAATCCAATTTCCTACCTTGGTTTTAAAATTGTATAAGAAAGAATTTTATAACTCATAGTCTTCTAAAGCTGTCATAATAAGGAGCGATATAAGTTTTATGAAAAGTTTTGTTACTTTGCCTTAAGGGTATATACATATACATTTTGGGAAAGAAGACTTCAAATCATTCCATTTATGGTTATATTATGCTGCTGAAAAGTAGATAAAAGTGAATTAATTCCTGAAATTTAATTAAGTCTATTTCCAATTATTCCTTTCAAAGAAAGCAAACTTACGAGTCAGTTTCATCTCACAAAGTTAGGGTTTTTAAAAATACTCAATCTCAGGATTTTAGGTTGAAATATACCTGAGATTCTCCATTCCTATTTCTTAACATTCATAGATTCCATTGGTCACATCTACACAAAAGTCTCAGAACGACTCTCTTGAGGCTGTACTAGATTTCTATCATGCTGGTTGTGACTTAAAATATATTTTCTAAGACTCAAATATATTTGTCATTTAGTTGTTTTGTTTGTTCCTTTGGGTTTTAATATTCAATTTGACTTCTACCAGTGTATCTCAAACTCATTTTGTCTACTCATTTTATGTTTTAGGAATTGTGTTAAATGAAAGAAGCTGGTCTGCACTGTGGCAGTGGTGAGGTGGTGGAATCTTTAGTACTGGTCTGATTAGTACTCAGTACTAATACTAAGTACTGTAATAGTAAGCTGATTGTGGCAATCAGATGAGAAGAATGAGGGCTAGTGGCCGAAAGAGGACGCGCATGCGCACTGACAAGGCTGGGAGATGTGGGAAGGTGAAGATGTTCCGGAGAAGCGCCGTGGAGGGAGGGAGACAGGTGACCCCTGTGGACTCTAATTGCTCGCACCCGTGTCTGAGTGAATAAAGCCACGGTGCACCAGTTATTCTGGGCTTTCGGTGGAAGGAAAACATGAGCCTCCTGCCCCTCCCCCCCAGCTTCAACGTGTTTCTGTGTCTCCTTATTTATCATTTTTGTCACCCCTTGGTCAAGTCGGAGTTCGGCTTAAGGGTTGGTTCCTACAGCTGATAACAAAATACATTTTGAAAGGAATAACCACAGGTGACGATCATTTCAGCTGAGTAGATTTAAGCAACATCTTCCCTACTCTTCATGTTGATTTTGTCTGGCACTGAGCCGCCTACAAAGTTTGATATGTCCTCTTTCACTCCAAGAATAATGCCGTTATTTTAAATCAACACTACCTTCAGGGCCTTTTCGACATCCAAACATGCACTTCAGTTTCTTTTATTGGAGACTTTTCCCGTAAAGGCCCCACTATGTCCATAGAGCATTCCACCCAACACCATCTGCAAAGACGTCATGTTTCCAATATTGCCTTAACATCTTCTTCCGTGGATTACTGACCCCACTAAAAGTGTTAGCACTGGCAGACTTTATTCAGACAAATAGGCCCCCACAGTCGAACATACCATTCCCATAGTGGGATAAAAAATGTTCTCTAAATATCATTTCCACCTCTGCATAGGCATATGGAGGTAGGATTTTTACAGGTACAATTAGTAAAGATAAAGTCACACTGAAGTAGAATAAACTCTGAATTAGTTTCTTTTTTTCTGTTCCTATAATTTAAAAACAAACTGGAACCTTTATAAAAATATAAAAATAGTTTATTTATATAAACTATATAAAAATAGTTTATTTAGCTCACACTTTTAGAAGCTGAAAACCTAGGATCAAGGCCCTATCTGCTGGGTCTCTGGTGAAAGTCATGTGGTTGTATCACATCAAGATGGCAGCGTGCAAGAAGTAGAGAGTCTGAGGCCAGGTTTACTCTTTTTATAACATTTACTTTTTGGAGAATTGATTCATTCCATAAGACCTATACTAATTCCTTCTGAGGACAATGCCCCTAAAGACTGAACGACTTTGTGCTAGACCCTGTCTCTTAAAGATTCCTCTGCCTCCCCATTGCCACAGTGCAGACCAAGTTCTAAGAAGCTGAAGTTTGGGGAACATACTCAAGCCATATCTAAGCCTTGTAGGCCTTCAATCCAATGATGGATGTACTTATGAGAAAAGGGGGGGGTTGGAGGCGAGGCTCAGGTAGAGTACTTGCCAAGCATGCACGAGGCCCTAGGTTTGATCTCAAGCACCATTTAAAAAAAAAAAAAAAAGAAAGAAAGAAAATAAGACACACAGGGACTTGGGGAAAGATAGTCACATAATAACAAAGGCAGAGACTGGAGTGATGCAGCTATCAGCCATGGAATATCAGGTATCCTCAGAATCTAGGAAGAAGGAATTAAAGATTTGCCCCCAGAGTCTTTAGAGGGAGCATAGCCTTGGTAAAACTTGACATTACAGTCCTAACTTCCAGCACTATGAGATAATCCACATAAAATTACACTGAGGGTTGTGTACCATAGCTCTGCAGAATCGAAAGGCTTGAACCATAATGAAGGGAAGGAAAAGGGAAAGAAGAGGAAGACTAAGCACACACTGCCCTAATGGTAAATCCCTAAACTAAATGCCTGTGTGTACATAATTTTATTTAAAACCTATGAGAGATGGTATATCAGGGTGCTTTCAGAATTTGACAAATTTAATATAAAAGATGCAATAAGGATATAGGCATACTGAATTATAAAGTAATAATTTGTATATTAGATAAAGAAAACTCTGACATGCCTCATATAGAAAATAGGCTTTTTTTTTTTTTGGTCCATGGGTCATATATTAAATGAAAGTTAAGTTTTCCTGAGAACTTATAAGCAGATGTCATTAATCTCAAGAAGGTAAATGCATGAAGACATTGGTAATCATATAGGTAAATCTAAATAGACATTAGCAAAATTGTAACTGATGCCTGTTTTGAGATAAGCACTGGAACCACTGAATTACATCCTCAATCTCATAGTGACTGTTTTGAAAGAAAGAGAAACAAGATGGAATTAAAAGTCGTGGACATGAAATATCTTAACATATAACTGTGATAAATAATCCACTTGTTTAAAAAAGAGTCTCTACATTATGAGGAAAAATAGAAGTTTATTCCAGTTAGACTAACAATCAGGAGATTCTGGAGCTGGCTGGGAGAGGCCTCATCCTTGAACAGATGGGCTAACACCAGGAGAGTTATCAGCAATTGACTGGGAACAGAATTAGGCTCATACAGGCATTGCAGGGGCTGGGGAGCCTGTGGTGAATATTCATGATTAGATACCTGGGGCATCTATTCAGGTATGCGTATACTTTTAGGACTTTGAGAGCCAGGAATTGTAAACCACATTTGTAAATCTATCTGTCACATCTACTGGGAAGTTGTGAGTACCTCCTTAAAGCAGCTGGCTTTCCTCTGGGGTTTAGGATAGGCCTGACAGTAACACTGGCAGGTTTTTAATTAGGCAGGAAATGAATAGAAATATTAAATGTATATCCTTGAGGATGCATCATCCATAGTAAGAAAAATATAAAAAGACACTGCAAGAGATTATAAAGCTTCTCTATTGGTACAGAAGCTAACAGAAGTGTTCTGTTGTTCTGTGGCTCTTCTCCACGGCTACTTCAGTTTGGGAAGTGCTGTTCAGAGAGGCTGCTGATCCTGGTCCCTTTGGCTGTGACCAGAAGGGTGTGGGGCAGGTGTCAGGAACATTTCTACATAGATTTGGGGGGGGGGATCATTTCATAATTCAAGTATGACTAGAGCTGTCTAAGACCTAATGTCACCTTGCCCAAGAGATGGGGCCTCCATGGTTCCATGATGCTGTGGCGCTCAAAGGAAAGATGGCATCAGCGGAAGACATCCTAGTTCCTTGAGAACCCAGTAGTAACATCAAAGAGAAAGGTCTCCCCTCTGGAGGGAGGAGCTCAGCCATCCCTCCTGACGCCTGGAAATGCTCTCCTGTCTGCCCTCATCAGCTGAGATCTGCATCCTCATCAGTGCAAACACAAGATCACCACTGCCCCGGAGTCACCGATATCCTTTCCCATTATTGTGTGCACCCAATGAATTCTGGCCTTGTCTTTGCCCACTCTGAGGCACTAACCTCCCAGTCCCCAGGATGCTTTGAAATTACACAAATTTTTGTTGTCTTTTTTCTCTTTCCCCCTTTCTCAGGAGTTGGAGAATATCAGCCTCCAATAGGCAGGGACATGTTGAAACAGGTGGACAGAAAGTTGATCATCCCAACAGAATTCACACCACACACACACACAAACACACACACACACACACACACACACACACACACATCTTTTTGTGTGATGAATGTATTTAATATGAAACTACATGAACATGAACACTGTCTATGTATTAAAAACAAGTAGAAAATTTTGATTTCCCAAGTGGTATTGATACAGGGGAGCAAGTATCACTCACAATCTGCTAGATACCTGAAATGCAAGTTAATGTTCTCTAAAGTTAAAAAATGAATTCTAGGAACAATGGAGGCTAAGAGCAGGAAAAAATGATTGAGAAAGAAAGCTTCTGCCTAAGAGAGATTGAAGGGGGAGCCAAAAGTGGGAGACCCCACAGGGACTCTCTTTCCTCGGGGATATTTATGGAACAAAGCCACGCGGTGAGGAGGGATCAAAGTGATACAAAACTACTGTGAACCAGTAACACCGTAAGTCCAGTGGCTTAGGTAACATTGATTAAAAGGGAATTCAGTGAGAAAACAAATCATGTAACAAGCTGCAAGGATTTCCAGTTAAGATCTCTCCTCAGAGAGTCAGCCAAGACCACGGTTCCTCCCCCAGGCGATGGATACCTATTACAATATCAGTCATTGTTACTTATCTGACAGATGGAAGCCTCTCTCCTTCTGCCATGTTAAAAGTGTCTCTGTTTTCCTCCTTTTTGGTTCCTAGAGGGCCAGTCCCCTAACTGCCTACAAGACACCTAACTAGCTTATCTACCTACAACGGTATCTACCCAGCAACCTTCAGGATCCCAGATTAACTTGTAATTAAAAAAAAAAAGAATATGATTCATTCTGCCATGCGTACACTTACACATGGGTGTGTGGACTCTCTCTCTCTCTCTCTCTCTCTCTCTCTCTCTCTCTCTCTCTCACACACACACACACACACACACACGCACACAAATACACAAAGAAAACACCCCACAGATCCCCAATGGTGTAATCTATGTGGCACCGTGTGGGCAGCAATGGATGTGTGAGCAAAGCCAGCCCTGCAAGTGTCTCCAAACACTTAGTCATCCTCCCACAGCCTTCAAAACACACTGTGTTGAGTTTACAGCTTTGAAAATGTAATTAACACTTTTACTCAAGGGAGAGTCGATCCCTGAGAATTTCAACAGGACGTACTAGAAACAAATTCATATCTCAGTGAGCGACGGCTTATTCAAAGGATAAACCAGGCACAGGTAAAGGTCCTGGTCTTTCTGGGAGCTGGACACTGCCAGGGATTTGGGTTAACCTTTGTTGGAATACCCCAGGCATGGATTTAGCCCCCAACTCATCAAATCAGAAACCCAAACCCCACAGGGTATAACTCCCAGCAACTTCATGTAGTAGAAGCCTGAAAGTCTGTTTGAAGAAATAATGTCCAAAACTGTCAGTCTTTCTGCTGTAGTGACCTCACTAGCCAGCCAGCTGATGGAGGGAGCTGCAGGAGAAGCATCTCCGCAAAGCAGCCTCTTTCATGGTGTAAGCTGAAGGATATTGTGACGCAGAACGTCTAGCCTCAAAATATCACTCCCGTAAGTCTGTTAGGATGCCTGAAATCCCACGTGAAAATATAAATCCTTTATATAGAAGGGAGAAACGTAAAACAGTCCTGATTAGACAGTGAGTTAGCATAATCACGAGGCAAAAAGACAGAATAAGCAAGTTTTCATAAGGGAAAAGAAGACCCAGAGAAGAAGAGGCTTCTTGGCAGCGCAGGAGGGGCTCCTGAGCCCTCAGCTGGAAAAATCCAGCTGAGTGTGAAAACCAGCCGTAAAGGGCTGCGGTGATGAAGAAAGAGGTCGACAGATCCCGGGTCATGCAGAGTGTAATTTATGAAGGGGCCTAGGGAAAGAAACATGCTTTGGGCAGCAGCGAAACAGATGAGCCTCCTCTACATCTGGGTTTGCTCAAGCTAATATTGAGAACAGTAGGCACAGCCCTGGTGCTCATGGCTCTGGGCTCCAGATGATAAAGCTCTCCACAAAGCTCTGTCTATTTATAGTACAGTGGGCAACTCTGTGGGGAAACAGACCAGGCTTAGTCAAGGACAGCCATGGTGTCAGTCAGATCACGCTGAATGACTGCACCTGTGTGTGGGAAGGGAGATGGGGAAGAAAACGGGTGCGTGGGGGCACTTTGTTCCTCTACCTCTAGCCCAAAAGACAGAACTATTACAGCATGTGGATATAGCTGGGGAAATCAATAGCTAAAATATCCATGCTTGTCTTAGAGCAATTGCTATATATGAATATGCAAGGAATATATTATTTATATACATATTTTGCTTTGGGGTGAATTGCATGATCAACAAGACCACTCCAAATAGAAAAATGAACACAAGAGTCTCTAACTTCAATGTCATACTCAGCAGATCTCGGGTATGGTGGCCTGGATGCCTTCGCTTTTCCCAGCTGGGCCCTCACCTGCTCCTGCTAGTGAAAGTCTCTTGTGGTTTGGATCTCATCCTCTCGGTGAGGAGGCAGAGCCTCTGGAAGGAGACTGGTTTGTGGCAGACCGTTGTTGGCCAGTTCTTAGGAGGTGGGGAGGCTGCTGCGTTGGAAACAGTGTCTCCTTCACTATGCCCCTCCATTCTGCCATTTCCATGTTCCACCTTGCCAACCATGGACTGAAACTTCCATGAAGTTTTGTAGGCCGAAATAAGCCTCTCCTCTTATATATTATAATGTTGAGCATTCTATCCCAGCCATGAGAAAGTGACCAAGACATCACCGTACTCCTGGGGGGGATGCTTGTTAATGAGCCTCAAGAAAAGAAAATTAAGAAAGCTTGTTTAAAGGATTCGGTAATGACAACATAGTATAGGATGGAAGATATGTGTTCTTTTCAGTCTTTGAGAATTTTTTTTTTCCTGGCTGAGCCCATGTTGGGGACATAGAACCACACCATATATTCTCACTGTGAGAATGCAGATTGCAAACTAGAGTAATACAACCCATTTCTATCAGAGCTGATCAGGATCTTCTCTTTGTCCCTCACTTTTTTTTTTCTTTTTGAGACAGGGTCTCACTTTATAGTTCAGGCTGGTCCTGCACTCACTACGTAGCCCAGGTGAGTGTCAAACTCACGGCAATCCTCCTGCATCTGCCTCCCCAATGCTGGGATTACAGGCTGAGTCTCCACACCCAGCACTGTGATGTATGGTTACCAGGGATCAAACTCGGAACCTTGCATTTGCCAAGCAGATGCTGGAACCACTGAGCTAAATCCCCAACCCTGTCATTCATTCTTTAGCACTGATGGATGTGCTCCTTCCTCTCTCCTCTCCCTTCCCACTCCCTCCATCTGTAATATATCTAAGATATGCTGAGCACTGTTGGAGGAGATGGCTTTCAAGCACAATATTTCTCTCCCAGCAAGTTTAACAACTCCGGCTTTGCCTTTTAATTAGCCTCTATATTATTAACAGCCTGTGATGGGGGAGTGGAAGTATCTGGAGAGGAAGGGAACAGAAGGTCTCTATACTAGTCCCCAGCTGGGCTTTTATTGCCATGTGACTATGAATAGATCACCTTATTTCCCTGGCTTGATTTTCTCATCTGTAAAATGGGTACATGAATCACTATACTGCCTTTGCCACAGATTGCTGACAGAATCACAGATCATGAAAGCATATTGTAACCCACAGAACTGTGGAAACTTCCTGGCACCAGCGAACCATTTGTTTTCTGTTGCATCTCCATGTTTATCAGACTTGTAGAGGAAATGCTGCTGTGTCTTCCACCTTTACCACTGTTGTCTATCCTCATGGGAGGAAAGAAGAGGACACACCAAGATGCTGAGATTCCCAGCTCTGAAGTTTACTCTGTTGTACCTTGAGTGAGTTACATAGTCTCTATGGGACTATCACAAGCCAAGTGGAACTCCTGACAGGTAACTCTTAGAGCTGTGAGGATTATACACAATAGACAATACATGATTGCTTGCTACGTCGGGGTTCTCTGTTCGGAATGACTGGTTGTGGAGGTACACACCTGCTGAGACAGGAGAATTACTACTGAACTACAGAGCGAGACAAAAATGCTGGAAATACATATTAATATTTTTCTCATCCCACCATCTTTGTTTGGCAAAGTATAAAAACATCACTGAGCCAGCAGGCCTGCATTTGTAAGGAGTCAACAATCTTGTTGAAAAAACTATTTGTTGCAAACTGTAATTAATGAGGCACCATCTGCGAGAGTCCATGTTCTTCCCATGAGCTGTGACTATCTTGACAAATTGTTATGCTTTGTAGCACAGATGGGAAAGAGAAAAGCGTGTAACCAAGCAGAAGTATGGCATGAATTATCTGATCAGTTGCATATGCTTTGTGGTTTAATTCTTTTTATTTATTACCTAGTGTAAAGACATTCATTTTCACATTCTTTCTAGAAAACTTGATTTAAAATCTATATCCTACTTTTACTGGGTTGTTTTGTTTTGTTTTGTTTTGTTTTGTTTTTGAGACAGGGTCTCACTTTGTAGTTCAGGCTGGCCCTGAGCTCAGCCTCAAACTCACATCATAGCGATCCTCCTGCCTCTGCCTCCCGAGTGCTGGGATTACAGGCGTGAGCCACCACGCCCGGCACTGTGGTATGTGGTACTGGTTGCTGCTGGGGTGAGTCTCCACGCCCAGTATTGTATGTGGTTACCGGGGAATCGAACCCAGGCCCTTGCACTTGCAAGACAGGCTCCGGAACCACTGAGCTAACTCCCCGGCCCTACTGGGTTTTATTTTTGGTGCACCTGTTTGTGACAGGATTCCTGGGCACTGAACCCAGGTCCTTCACCTTGAGCTACATCCCTAATCATTTATTTTTTATTTTGAGGCAGAGTTTTCGTAAGTCACCTAGTCTGAGCTCAAAGTCATAATCCTCCTCAGCCTCTCAGAGTGCTGGGACTGTGGAATACACAACCACACTCAGCTCCTACTTTACCTTTTTCACTTTTTAAATATTGTCTCCAGATCAATTCTTACAGAAAACTTCCACATTCCAGGACATTTCTGCTCCACTAAAATTAATTCCTATGGTCCACTTACCCTCATTACCAAGGCCAGTTCTTACCCAATCAGATTCAATCCTAAGAGCACTGCCTGAAAGGCCTCTCCACAGCCTTGGTCTCCTCTTTTGCCAAAATTCTGCTAATTCTTCAAATTGCAACACTCTAATGCATTTTCCCATATGTTTGCAATGGTTTTTCACCTAAACAAAATAGGTCCTTAACTTTTTTTAAGGTTTTTTGAGACAGGGTCTCGCTTTTTGCGGTTCAGGCTGGCCCTGAGCTCAGCCTCAAACTCACATCACAATCCTCCTGCCTCTGCCTCCCGAGTGCTGCGATTACAGGCGTGAGCCACCACGCCTGGCACTGTGGTATGTGGTACTGATTGTTGCTGGGGTGAGTCTCCACACCCAGTATTGTTATGTGGTTACCGGGGAATCGAACCCGGGCCCTTGCGCTTGCAAGACAGGCGCCAGAACCACTGAGCTAACTCCCCGGCCCGGTCCTTAACTTTTATAGCTCATACCATGTATGAAAAGACAACAAGGTACTTCAGTTAAACCGGGATATTTGAATTTTTAAAAACTCAGGTCTAGCCTGCTTGGCAAGCTCAAGATCACGAGTTCAATCCCCAGTACCTAAAAAAAAAATCGGGTCTAGGAGACAGAGGGCCTGGGATTTGACTCAGGTGGTACCACACCTACTTTGGAAGCACTTGGGCCCAAGTTCGATCCCTGACACCACCAAAAAAAGAAGAAAAAGAAGAAGAAAAAGGAGCTAGAATAGAGGAAAAACAAATAAATTCTCACAATATATCTCTCTAATTTTTTTTTTAAAACAGGATCTTACTTTTGTAGTTCAGGCTGGCACTGAGCTCAGCTGTGAACTCACAGCAATCCTCCTGCCTCTGCCTCCTGAGTACTGAGATTACAGGCGTGAGCCACCACGCAGTATGTGGTTCTGATTGCTGGTAGGCGTGAGTCCCCATGCTCCACATTGTTGTATGTGGTTACCGGGATCGAACCTGGGTCCTTGCACTTGCAAGGCAGGCGCCAGAACCACTGAGCTAAATCCCTGGCCCCAACAATGTCTTCTGAAGCGCAGAAGTGATCAATTTTTGGGAAGTCAAATTAATGAACTTTTTCTTTGGGGGACCATCTCTTTGATACTGTAGCTAAGTTGTGTGACCCAAACTTATATTCTCTCCCATTTTTTTTCTAAAAGTTTTGTGTTTGAAAGCTATTCATTTGGCTATTGCCCTTTTGAAATTAGCTTTTGTAGATGGTGGAGGTTATGAAGAAAAGTTCCTATTTTTGCACTTGGTAGCAAACTGTTTCAACATATTGAAAGTATTATGCTTTCTCCACGGAACTGATTCTACATCTTTGTGAAAACTGTTTTTAGAGGTGTCATTCGGTGGTAGAGCACATCCCACGTAATGATGAGGCCATGGGTTCAAGCCCCACTGCACTTATTTTTCCACATATATATGGTTGTTCTATTTCTAACTCTTTATTCCATTTCATTGATCATTTGCCTAAATTGACAGTAGTATCATATGGTATTGATTCTGTACTGATTATAAGTAGCTTTAAAATAAGCCTTTGAATCAGGTGATGTTAATCATAAATATAATCTTTTTCAACACTATCTTGTTAGTTTTTTTGCAGTATTAATTTTAGAATCAGCCTGTTAATTTCTACAAAAAAAAAAAAACCTGAGCTTTTAAATAAACCTGAGCTCAAACAACACAACTGGGAAAATAACATTTTAATAGTATTGTGTCTTCCAACCTATAAATACGGTATCTCTATTTACTTAGAACCTCTTTAATTCCTCTCACCAATTTTTTGTAAAAGTCATATATATGAATATATATGGTTAAATTGTACTAAGTATAGGTCATATTTTCGATGCTGTTGTGGCATTACTTCTGTAATTCCAATTTCCAACTGTTGATTGTGACCATATAGGATCTTTGACATAAAAGAAGTAGAATAGAATCTCTCAAAAATGTTTTTATTCAGCTAAAAATAGGGCTAATGCCATCTATATGGAAAGATGTGAAACTGCAATTGTTTTCAAACTGCTAAAGAAATTTCTCTGCACAACGTGAGCACAGCTGACCATTTTGGAATTTTGGGATGTATTCACAGAATATTACAGTTTTATATTCCTCAGAATTTAAAAGGAAAGAGGGTGTAGGGATAAATAACGAGAGGAAAAAGAATGTGATAGTAATTTTTAAAAAAGGAAACAAAGCTTATGTATACAGGAGGATAGGGGTTGCAGGGGGGTTCAGGGAAAGGGAAATAAGAGAATCAAGTCGTGTCATATTCTAGTACAACCTCTCAATGTATAACGCAATGACGATGTGTATTCATAATGTACCAATAAAGACTTGAATAAAAAAAGGAGTGTTTTATAAGTACAATTAAATGGTACACTTTTCTTGAGTCAAGATGAATTGCATTTGATAAAATGATAATGATAATTATTATT
>PVIR01008035.1:0-58267 GCA_004026965.1 Petromus typicus
GGGCTGTGGGAAAAAAGAACCCTTCCTCATTGTTGATAGAAGTGTATAGACCGGTGCAACCACTGTGGAAGTCAGTGTGGTGATTTTTCAAAAACTAGAACTAGAGGTTCCATTAGATCCAGCTATACCTCTTCTTCATATCTTCCTGAAAGAATTAAAAGCATCACACCACAGTGATATATGCACATCCATGTTTATAGCAGCACAGTTTGCAATAGCTAAATCTTAGAAATAGCTCAAATGCCCATCAACTGATGAGAAGATAAAGAAGTGGGGCTTTTTCCACAATGGTAGTACTCCATTAAAGAAAGATGAACTACAGACATTCATAGCTACATAAATGGACCTTGAGACCATGCTCTTAAGTGAAATAAATCAGGCACACATGTTTAAATACCACATTACTGCTCTGGAATGAGAAGCTAAAAATGCAAATAATGGACTTAAATTTATAATGTATGTTGGGAGATGGAAAGAAAGTGTTTGAATGAGAAGGAGATCAAGGGAGGAAGGAGGAAGAAAGGAAGAAGGGACAAGAAGAAAAGTGAAGTAGAAGGAAAAAATGGAAGCAAAGTTCTTGTACATGGAGGCCTTGAGGGGATAATGGGGCAAAATGATATACATATATATATATATATATATATATATACGTGTGTATGTGTGTGTATATATATACATAAATATATATTTGGCTTTTTGTTTGTTTGTTTGAGACAAGGTCTCACTTTTTATAGCTCAAACTGGCCCTGAGCTCAACCTCGAACTCACATCACAGCAATCCTCCTGCCTCTGCCTCCCGAGTGCTGGGATTACAGGCATGAGCCACCACGCCCGGCACTGTGGTATGTGGTGCTGATTGCTGGAGGGCGTGAGTCTCCACGCCCAGCATTGTTGTATGTGGTTACCAGGATCGAACCTGGGCTCTTGTGCTTGCAAGACAGGCACCAGAACCACTGAGCTAAATCCCCAGCCCCATAAAATAGAGTCTATTAAAAAAAAATATATCTTCAGGTGAAACTAATACTCTAGGAAGATGCCCGTGACCAGTGTCAGTGTTTGGCTCCACACACCCCACGCACCCAAAGGAGACACGTATGCACCAGGACGCTGATACCTAAATCTGTGCATACTATATAACCCTCTTTATTCAATCTGTGCATACTATATAACCCTCTTTATTCCTAATCCCAACGATTCTTACTCTATAAACTAAATACCAAGGGAGAAGAATGAAAAGGGGGAAATGAGGTGGCACTGAATTACACACTTCAAAAATATTCTATACTTTTAATTTCTAAATAATCCAGATGAGCTTTACCTCAATTTGTCCAAATACTAAGTTATAGTGAGGAGTGTCTTTTCTTAGCAGCTGCTCTTTACTCCCTGATTCTACAATTTATTGTAGTTGTCTAGTGTAATATTCATAATAAGAAAAATCACCAAGTTTGTTACCTTATCCTTTTTCTTCCCATGATATTCTTTCTTGACCGTGCGCATACCAGAGGTTACTGGGGTACATGACACACATGCAGTAAAGAGAAAAACCAAATTAGGAATTTAGGGGTCAAAGGGGCAGGAGAATATTTTGAAATATCAGTTTGCTTTGAAAATCTCGCCTTTCCCTTCATCTTTTCTGATGAGTTCTCTACTTTCTTCCTTCAGAGGTTTCTGGTAGGTTCCCAAAAGCCCAATACTAGAACCGAACATCAAATGAGCATAGGCGTAGACAGTGAGCTATGCCCTGTCGAGGAGAGAGAGGGGGTAGCTGGCAAACGGGGCGGGGGTGGGTGTGGGGGGTTCCTGCCCCTCTACGGAAGCTGGCTGATCCAAGCTCCATCCTGCGGCAGGCGGAAACGAGGGCTGAGTGCTGACAGACCTCAGTGCGCCGGAAAACTTCAGATTGCTCTTTTCAAATGGTAACATTCTGTTTCCCTGTGGCAATCCACTTGGAAAGGTCTAAAGAAAATGTGTGTGGGCGCTTAGACTCAACGCAGTCTGTGGGCTTACCATTTTAACTTTCATGTAAACCTGTGGGGAATACAGTAGCATATTTCCTTCAATCTAAAAATAATTCCAAAGGGCCTGATGAAAGTGGGAGGTCTCAGGGCCAAGAACAGTAGGGACCTGTACCGTGCTTCCCGGCCCTGCCAGTCACCTGCGATTCAATGTCCCTCCAGACTGGCCACAGACCTCTGCGATCCAAAGAGATTTGGAAACAGTAATTCAGTGGACCTTGACAGGCTGTGGGCTGAGGTATGATCACTTCGGTGACGTCAGCTTGGACAGTACCCAAAGCAGTACCCTTAAATTGTGGCGATGCCTATGGTCCCTGAACATGGATGGAATATGAGCCCTAAAAATGCCTGATGTTCAAGTCGTTGCTTAGGAAAAAGCAAAATTATTTGCTGGGCTTTCTCACCAACTAGCACTTGGCATGAAGCTGCATCATTTAAGAATTATAACAGAATTTCACTTTTATGCATATAATCAGACACCAGGTAAATCCTCCCCCCAAATTAACAGTTCATTAAAAAATTGTATAATATCTAAACTATCAGGTCTCATGAATTGTAAACTCTGAGATGACACAGACTCGAACTGCAAATTGATGGTAATTGTGTTGTCAAGCAAGGGCAGCTGGGAGAGTGTGGCTACCGAGGATGGGGTAAAATGCTTCGTACCACGATGCACAAAGGTGGGTGCTAATAAACATGGAGAAGCTACAACTCCCCAAAGCCTGTCGCTTGACTTGCGGCTGTGACTTAGTTTGGAAATTCCCAAGGAGTGGAAATCAGACTCCATATTCCGTGCTGGAGGCAACCCAGTTCCCCCTATCTGGCCCGCTGTGGAATTGCCTGTCCTCTCCCCGTTCCTGCTCTGCCCCACAGCACTGTGTCTCTCCAGGGCAGAACAGAGAACAAGATAGAAGGGGAGGGGAGGGGCGGTGCAAGAAGAAGCCGTGTGCATTTGAGTGTCTGGAAGTCTCTGATGACCTCTCAGAAGCAATGAACCAACCAGGTGTGCTTGACAGTGGAAATGACTGCTCAGCCCACCTGGTACCCTCTCAAGTCACTTGCTCCACGTTCAGTGCATTTTATATGCATTCCAGTCCCTTTTCAATGACTTTCCTACAGCTAGAAGGCTCTCTATCCCTTACCTAAGGAGCTGCTCTTATCAAGTGCGATGGCCTCAGGTGTTTGAATTATCAGCAACTTGCTTACATCTGCAGTTCCCTGAATCTAAGAGGGGGGAAAGCCACAATTAGTTAAAAGAGCATTATTTGTCCCTAAACTGGCTGCTCCCTAATCTTTCCAAAGAATATAAAGAAGCCAAAACCTAGAAGCTGGTCTCCAATCTAACCCTGTCTTTTTCTTGGACGGGCAAATTGTGCTCTGGATATGGTATTTATAGGCAACAGAATTTCTTTTATTGTTTTTTAGAGACAAGTCTCGCTTTGTAGTTCAGGCTGGCCCTGAGCTCAGCCTCAAACTCACACCACAGCAATTCTGCCTCTGCCTCCCAGGTGCTAGGATTATAGGCGTGAGCCACCACATCCCACACTGTGGTATATAGTACTGATTGCTACTAGGTGTGAGTCTCCACACCCAGTATTGTATGTGATTACCAGGAATTTATCTCAGGTCCTTGCACTTGCAAGACAAGAACCCCTGAGCTAAATCCCCAGCCTTAGAATTGAATTTCTGCACCATACTTGAACTACACTAGAAATTCCCAGCTTGGGAGAAGCTCCAGAAAACAATGAGTTATTTTTATTCCTACACAGGGTTAAGGGTTTAAGGCCCAGCCTTCCCAGGGTGGCACTAACCATCTTCCTTCCTTACAGCTTTTACTCCATGAGCTACAAAATCTGTGTCCCAGGAAGCAACTCATAGGCAAGTAATAATTACAGCTATCATTCCTGAATATCATTTAATCTTCACCACTAACCTATGAAATGGCTGCTGCCATTATCCTCAACTTGCAAAGGAGAAAACTGAAAGTCAGAGTGCGTAAGCAAGGGCTCATGCGCACTCATATACCCAGTAAGTGCAGGGGTCATGGTTTATCCTCAAGTTTTCCTGACCCCCACACATACCTTGTTCTCTTAATGAAGTAGATGGGTCAGTATCGCTCCTCTTGCCCCCCTAACCTCTCATCCCCACCCATTGTTTCAAAACCTCTGAACTATTTAAGGGTGCAATAAGAATGTCATGAAAGGGGGGGGGAAATCACTCACCAACTTTTCTGGCACAAAAAGTTTCATGTATACAGTTTAAAGAGGAAGAAACAGCCTCTCCCAAGGAGAAGAAACTTATTAAAAAGCTATCAACTCTCTCACAACCTCTTGGCCATCCCCATCATTGCCCCCTAACTCTAACCGTAACATTGCCCCAGAGGCCCAAAAGCTGGTGGCTTGGCCCATTAGGGACCTCGCTTCTACTTTTCCCACGTCTTATTATGCCCTATATCATGGGTGGCGAACCTAGGGCACACGTCCTGCAACAGACTGTATCGTCAAAAGCTAGAAAACATTCACCATCACTGCCCTGCCCTGTTTGTATACATTTCCCCCTGTCCTTACTTACAAAGGTGTGCAGTGAGGAGGCCCAGAGCCCAGCACATACCACATCAAGATGCACACCTGTCACCCCAAGTGTGACAACAAAGTGCTACACCCACTCCTCAACAAACATCTCATCAACACAATGCAGAGACTTCCAGAGCTACAGTAGCACGTGGCATTGTTGTTTGGGGGTGAATTTTTTTTTAAATGCACTGTACTTTCTCCTTCCTCTGTAAAGAGTAGTCTTCCACCATAGCTAATATTTTGGCAAGTAGAGAACAGACACATTCCTTGTCTTCTCCGTCACACCCTGGTGGTTACCTGAACTAGCACAGAGTCGTGGTGTGTTTTGACTGTTTTGTTAAGGGCAGGTAAGGTTTTTTTCAGGTTAGATTTCTTTTTGAGATGGCTGAATGAAGTTTGTTTTGTGTGCTCGCTCTTATTTTACTTACTGGATTTAATAATAAATGTATAATTTTATATACTTTTGTAATTTTATATACTTTTAATTTTTAATTGATAGATAGTCATTATACATTTTCATGAGGTACGATAGAACTTTTCAGTACATGCACCCAGGGTGTGCAAATGATCAGACCCAGGTAACTGGCAGATCCATCAACTCAAACATTTATTGTGTCCTTTTTATTGGGAACATTCAAATCTCTATTAGTGATTTTATAATACGCAATTAATTGTTGTTATTCTACTTTCAAGGTCACGTATGGGACCCCACAAAAAGCAGAATGACCCCAGGGAGATGATGCTTCCTACCTGCGCACAGGTTTTAGGTATAATGTAAGGTGCGAGATACGGCTCCTCCGTCGCACTGTTAATCACGTTGCCGTACACAATGATGACACATTTCATGGTCTTACTTTTAAGAGTCATTTCGTTATAGATCAGTAAACTCTCCACATAAGCATACTTTTTCGTCACACATTTGTGAAAAGTTAAGTCCTACAAGAGAATCACATTTCCCTCTATAGATCACACAAACTGACACATGGTGTAGAGAAGAAAACAAATGATGGATCTATCCTGATTCCTAGGTGGTGTCAGAGGCTTATTGACCATGGTATCCACTGACATGATTTATTTAGAGGCTGGAATGGCCTCTGACAAGTTTCAATAGCTTTATGATGTGGATCTGTTTGCCAAGCACAGATTTATGACTGTTTCACAAGCTGCAGCGGGGTGCTCAGCTCTGTCTTGTTGGGCTTTTATTTAAACCTAAGGAGGCTTACAGATTCATAGCAGTAGCCAAACAAGCCTCTTATCAGTTAAACCAGTGATAACAAAAAGCCAAAATTAAAGTGAGACACTGAGTCTAAGTGATATTTTGAGGCTAGGAATCACAGATTGTCTTTAGCTATTTATTGTTTATTTGAGTCACAGACCGGAGCTGGAAGGCAGTCATTTTGCAATGAGTGAGACTTCTCTACTACTCAGGTTCTCACGTTGAAATCCGGACCCTCAGGGCCTCAGCATGTTACCTTATCTGGGAATATGGTCCATGCGGATGCAGTTAGTTGAGATGAGGCCATAGAGCACTGGAGAGCGGGCCCTAACTCAAAACACTGGTGCTCTCATTCACAGCTAAAATCTGAAGACAGATTTGCATATAAGGAGAAATCTTGAAGGCAGCCTTTTATAGTCCAAGGAAAGAACCCTGGACCAGCTCTCTGATTTTGATTTCCTATTTCTAGACCTGTATGTGGTACCTGGTTACAGCTATACTAGCAAGTTAACATTGGAACTCAGTTAGCAGTCAGTGCTATAGTGAGAATGAGGTGGACAGAACCCAGGCAGGGCTGTCAGCCTCATCCCAATACCTCAGTCTCTGACCAGCAAATCAAATGCCCACCTGTGGATAGCAACAGCACAGCTGGGCCACTAAGAATACAAGACAATTAGAAAAGTTTTTATCTAGAATTTGCATTCAGGAAAATATATAAAATTATATAATAAATATATAAACTCTTTGAAACTGCATGTATATACTAAGGTTTATGACTTGGGGAAGAAGTAGTATAATTTTATCAGTACCAGAGTGTTCTGAAGTCTTAACTGGCTAGTTCCTACATTAAAACACTAAAAAAAAAAACAAAGGGCTGGGGATTTAGATGGGTACCATGCCTACCTTGCAAGCACAAGGGCCTGAGTTTGATCCCTGGTACTGCCTTAAAAATAAATAAATAAACCAAAGCATTCAGTACAGAGTGTGGAGAATAAGATTGGGGGCATAAAGTCATTATTAGTTTTTAGTGTTTTATCTCTTATTTTCTCATTTATATGCTGAATGTGTTGTGAATTTAAAAATATATACAAAGCACTCATCTTTTCAGTGAGTCAAATCTCTTTGCACTAGTCCTCATTTTCCTCTTCAGGGTAACAGGGAAATAAAATAATCTAACTCTCTTTACCCTTCCACTAAAGTTTTTCTGGAAGTTAGTAGTGTCACATAGGAAAAATAAAGCCGATTGTTGCATTTCAGATCTGTCATTTCCCCCCACTCTAACTCCTACTTAAGGTGAGGTTAATTACTAGATAGATACAAACAGAATTATAGTTGCCCCAGGCCAGGAACAAACATGAACCAGCATCCTTTGGCGTGAAGGTACAAGGGAGGGACTTAGTCGTCTCAACAGATTTTGAAGAGGCAGGATATTTGTACAAAAGTCGGTATAGGAGACCATAAGAAATACCAGACTGAATTGTCATAACTTGTCCTGGATTTATCTTCCTATTTAACATACTTTAAAGCTGTCTTTTTTTTAAGGTATGAATATAGGTAACCTATATTAATTGTGACATAAAGATTAACAACATGTAGGAAGTCAGGATAAAAAGGTGAATAAAATTCTAGTGATCTTCTTTTAGAAAATAAGACACAATCATCCTTTCTACCTTTATCTGGAAAATATGGAATACATTTTATAAAGAATAGAGGAACTAAAAGTTCGTTCACATTTTAATCATGTAACTTACCTCATCAGCAATATATGGTTCAAAATACTGATAAGCAATATGGAGAGCAAGACTGAGCCACATTTTGTACTCCAGGGAAGGCCAGAAGACGTCAAAGCCTTCGTATAAATCCTCCAGTGAGATAAAGAAAGCCTGAAACGAAAAGATACGGAGCCACAGCCAGCTGGATTTGGAACTAAATCATGAAGCCACTGTAAAACAAGATGCCTGCATATTTCACCTTCACTTCAGAGAAAATGACCATCAGCTATAGATAGCATGGTTACGATATTCTGCCACGTAAAAGCAATCATATTGTGGAAAAGTTGTTTATTATTTATAAATGATAAAATGTATAGTCTACTTATGCAATGACTTACTAGGCCAGAAATATTCCTATCAACCAGTAGATATGCTGAGGAAAGAGGCTAAAGAGCCCAAAATCCAAGGACCAAGCTCTACAAACTTATCTGTTTTTACTGTCACAGTAGACAAAGCCACAATAGTAGCTATTTAGTCATAGATTTGTTTCTGGATGCAAGCAGCTTACCTAACTGAAAAAAACCACTTAGAGAATTTGAGTTTAATGAATCCATTCAGACATGACTAAATTCATTCCTCTAGCTCTCTTCCAGAAAGGAAATGATAAGAAATTGATAAAACAAAAAACCCTTCTGCTCTACATATCCCTAAACCTCTGATTCCTGTTCTACTGTTATATCTAACGCCACTATCCCCCACAAATGTTGAGAACTTTAGCAAAGTACTAGAAACTTTGGTTCATTTCTGTTTGAATTCCCTACACCTAGGGGAATGTCAGATCACCTGTCTATTGAACAGATAACTTCTAACTTGGCAAGTGAAAAATGAAAGGCAGTAAATTCAAAAACATGCCGTTATTCTTTAAAAACCCTGCTCTCAGCCTAGTGGCCCATTATTGAGCCTCTCTATGTCCCAAGCCATTTACACAAGACTTTTCTAAATTTTCAAAACATAAAAAGTAGGTATTCTCTCTACTTAATAAATAAGAAAATTAAGACTCAAGAGGAATAAATAAATCATGCAGGTCCCACAGCCCAGGGGCGGTAGAGCTCAGAATAATCCTGTGTGTGATACATGAAAGTTCCCTTCTCAGATACTGTATGCTGCCTCCCTGGTTGAGTGACTAAATAAACTATCAGAATCTGAAGGAAGAAAAGAGACTGGTATCCTTATCACTTGAGGAAAGGACATCTAATAAACCAGATAAGGACCATTGCCTTACTTGCATTGTGGTTTCGCAGATGGCAGTGTACTTAATTTCCTCCCTGAGCAGACAGCCCAGCTCTCCGAGGACCTCCCCACTAGTGCAGTATTCTGTAAACAGCGTCTCGTCCCCTACATCAGGCCTGCTAATACAGTCTATGGCAAAGGTAGGAGACGAGCTGTGCAGCTGCAAAGCAGAGGGAAATGTATAAAGGAAAAAACATATGCAAAATTCTGTGAATAAGCGATAGGAGCTCCCACCATTTCTTACGATAAGGGGAGGTGAAGATTCTTTGTTGATTCTGTCGAGTTTGGAGAAAAGAACTACCCTTCACAAAAGCTGTGCTTCCTTTTCCATTCTGACTCCACAGGGCAATGATTTTTCTTTCATATAAAAATTGGATTTACCAGCCAGAGATTTAGCTCAGTGGTTCCAGCGACTCTCTTGCAAGCACCAAGGGCCCAGGTTTGATCCCCGATAACCATATACAACAATGCCAGGGGCCGGGGAGTTAGCTCAGTGGTTCAGGTGCCTGTCTTGTAAGCGCAAGGGCCCAGGTTCGATCACCAGTAACCACATACCACACTGGATGTGGAGACTCACGCCCAGCAACAACCAGTACCACATACGACAGTGCCGGGCGTGGTGGCTCACGCCTGTAATCCCAGCACTTGGGAGGCAGAGGCAGGAGGATTGCTGTGATGTGAGTTTGAGGTTGAGCTCAGGGCCAGCCTGAACCACAAAGCGAGACCTGTCTCAAAAAAAAAAAACAATGCCAGATGTGGTGACTCACACCCACCAGCAATAAGTACCACATACCACATACCACAGTGTGAGGCATGCTGGCTCACGCCTGTAATCCCAGCACTCCAGAGGCAGAGGCAAGAGGATTGCTGAGTTCAAGGCTGAGTTCATGACCAGCCTAAACTACAAAGCAAGACCCTGTCTCAAAAAACTAAAAAAAAAAAAAAAAAATTAGATTTACATGAACATTAAGCGGCATAACATATGGACTTACTTAATATTCTTTTAAAATATTACAGCTAACCTCTTCATATTTCTTCCTGTCATGGCTTATGTCTAGATGTCCCTCCAAAGCCTCATGTGGTCATAATTGGGGCTTTTCTGGAGGGGGCTGGATCTAGAGTGTGTGATGCTGGCATTGATTCCTGGTGCTGTGCTAGCCTCAAGGGCACTAGGATTAAAGGTGGGAGTGCTGCCTGCCCTAAGAACTTTGTTAAGATAAAAGGGTAGAAAGACACCGATAAAGTCCCTTGTTGTTTCTGATACCTTCTGCCCACCATGAACTGTTTCTCTTCTGCAAAGCCACGCTACCTTAGAGCCAGCCAACTATGGCCTGGAACCTCTACAAACTGTGAGAAGAAAATAAACCTTTTCCTCTTTAATTTTGGATGCTGGGTATTTTGTCTCAACAATGAGAAGAGTGACTAAGACACACCCTTAACATATGATTGGTTGGGCACCCCTAATCCAAAAATCTGAAATCCAAAATGCTCCAAAATGAATGCTAACATGACATTAGAGGAGGAAAAATTCCACACCTGACCTCTTATAACTGGTCTCAGTCAAAATGCAGGGACATTAAAAATGTAACATAAAATTACCATCAGCCTATGTGTGTAAGGTATACATAAAGCAAACCAGTTTAATTTTAAACTTGGGTCTTAGCACCAGGATATTTATCTATTTATCTATCTGAAAATATCCTCAAACATGGAAAAATCTAAAAAAACACTCTACCTCCAGCATTTTTTTGGATACTCAACTAAAATAGTTTCAACTTAATTATTTTGTTCATTATTCAAACTCCTTTTGTCCTTTCTCCAGGGAATAAGCTTTCTTGGCAGAGACTTTTGGCAATTTTGTGAATCCTGGGCCTAGAATAAACAGTGTCTGCTCCCTGGTGGTAGTGAAGTACATGTTTGCTGAATAAATGAATGAATTAAACTGCTCAGAGTAGTGCCAGATAATTAATTAGTGCTGCATCATGTTGGCATTATTTTATCATAAGTGTTTCTATAATATCATTAGGGTCTCAAAAGCTCCTTCTAAAACCAGAAAGTCACACCCATTATTTTATCCATAATTATTAGGTTTGTTACATAAAACCATCATTTAAGGTTGGAGCACATCTCTATATTTAGCTACTACTGTATTAGCATGAAGATATAGAAGCTTCTTGTGCTTCTTTCTTCCTTCCTCACTGCCCCTCCCCTCCCTCTTCCCTCCCCCTCCCCTCCCCTCCCCCTTCCCCTCCCCCCTCCCTTCCCTGTCCCTCTCTCCAACAAACACCTACTACTTGTCTGATTAAAGGTCTTTTGCTGTTCATCCAGCTTGACCTCCCTAAGGTTCTGATTTTGTAGCATATCCTCTCCTCCATCCCTAAATTCTCATGTCCTTTAGGTAACTTAAGCCACTCTAAGTATCATTGTTCTTGTATGAACCTCCTAAAAAATATTGCTTCCCCTCAGGATTGTTGTGAAGAATGAGTAAAAACCGCATTCCGGTGTTAAAATTCTTATGCTCACTCTAGGTGGGAATGGCGGCATTTGGCTCATGAATTACTTTGATCTGACAATGATATGTTTCAAAATACTTTTTTTTAATTTCCTCATTTTCAGTCCTGACTGGCCTTGAACATACTATGCAGCCTAAACTGATCTCAGAATCACAGCTATCCTCCTGCCTCACCTCCCAAGTTCTGGAATTTCAGGCGTGCACCACCATGATTGACATATCTCAAAATATATTTTAAGTTAAAGAATCAAGAGTTTCTTACACTTGCCATTCCTGAAATAATTAGGTAGATTCCTAGTGGCATTTCACCTTCTTTAAAAATGACATCTCCATAGTCAAAATAGGTAAGTTTGGCTCTTTCCTGGATAGGGCGAGAGATGAAGAGTCAACATAGAAGTTTTGTACTATATTTTTCTAAATAGAAATAAGGCTTTAAAGCTAAAAATCATTTTCAAGTAACATGAAAACACAAAGTATATTCTTAGCTTGTTCATAAATCACAACATGCAGATATACTACACCAACTTCTAGAAAAAAAGAGATAAGCAAAGAGACCACACATTCTGTGATTCCTACCAAATACGGTACAGTAAATGATGCAAACGCTCAATAAATGCTTATAGAACTAATAATTTATGTAATGAATAGAAACATTTTTAGCCATTATTGGAGCTTGAACTATAATGATAAACTAAACAAATGTCCTGCTTCTGGATTTTTTTTTTTTTTTTGGTTGTCTAGACGTTTACAATAAAGGGTGATGACTGTGGGCAGCAGGATGGGGCAAGATAGTATAGAAGGAATAACAAAATTGAGACCAGAAAGAAGAGTCTCAAATAGCACATTAGTGAGTTGAAGATTCACTATTACAAAGACCTAGAAGCAAATATAATGTCTGCAGTTGAGGTAACTGGATTCCCTTAAGCCATAGGCATCTATTGGGACCTGGTAGGCACAAGTCTTAGGTCCATTCTATTTTACAGATAGACATAATGTTCTACCTTCTTTTAAAATCAGAAGAAGATAAGGGAAAAAGAACTTTCTGATCGAGAAAAGTGTTTTAATAGACTCACTTTTACACTAGCGCAGATGTAAAGTACAAACTTCAAAATATCTTTCTCTAATTTGGCCTCCCATCGGAATTCAAGACCTATACCTAACCTTGGATTTCTAAATCAAAACTACACCTGGATGTTTAAAATCTTTCTAAAACTTGGGGCCGGGATTTAGCTCAGTGGTTCCAGTGCCTGTCTTGCAAGCGCAAGGGCCAGAGTTCGATCCCCAGTTAACCACATACAATACTGGGCGTGGAGACTCACCCCAGCAACAACCAGTACCACATACCACAGTGCCGGGCGTGGTGGCTCACACCTGTAATCCCAGCAGTCAGGAAGCAGAGGCAGGAGGATTGCTGTGCTGTGAGTTTGAGGCTGAGCTCAGGGCCAGGCTGAACTACAAAGCAAGACCTTGTCTCAAATAAAATAAAATCTTTCTAAAACTTAACTCTTTTGGAATCAAGCTCTCAGCCCCTGTCATATGAATCTTCTCTTTCCCACCTCAGTTATTTGAAATTAAGTTTTATTTTCAGATTAAAATCCTAGAAGTTTCTCTCCCCCTCCCTCTCTTCCTTTATATTCCTCCTCCTCCTCTTTCTCCTTATACTCTTCTTCCTCTTACTCTTCTGTCTTATTTTCCCTCCCTCTCCTTTCATTTCTCTCTTCCTCCATCTTCAAAATACGTTGAGCCTGACCACTTCTCGCCATTTTCACTAGTCTAATTCACCATTATCTCTTCCATCCTTATTCTAATTGTCCCCTAACTAGTCTCTCTGGCTTGTCCTTGACCTCTTACAGCCTATTCTCAATGTGGCAGCAAAATGATTATTCTTAAATCTAACACCATGGCATTTCTCTGCTTAAAACTTTCCAGTCACTTTCCATTCAGCTCAGAGTCAACACCAAAGTCCATACAGTGGCCTACAACATTCTTCCACATTCAAACTTTCTGCAGCAGCTGAATCCACCTCCATCCATCACTTTCCTATCACAGGGACCTTCGTGGTACCCCTGAAACACACCGGGCACCTCTACCTCAGGATCTGCGTACTGACTCTTTTCTCTGCCCGAATGCTCCTCTGAGACATCTACATGCTTTGCTTCCTACTTCTTTCAAATATCTTCTAATGTCTATGAGAGCACTCTCTCTGACCACTTGTATGAAATGGCTGCTTCATCACATTTGCTTTTCTCATCTTACTTCTCACCTCCAAGACGTTATACATGTATGTGTTGGCTTGATTTTTTTGTCCATCTCCGTCCATGTAGTATAAAGCCTACAACAGTAGGACTTACTTCCACGTCCCAAAACCTAAAACAATCTCTCATATATGGATATTGGATAAATATTTATTTTAAAAGACCAGATTCCCATCACAAAACTCAGGTAATTTTAGAAAGAGCATGAACTCCTAAATACACTGCAAGCCTAGTTTACTGTTCCCAGTTGGGTTTACTTTTATCTTATTTGCTTGGCCTGTTTAGTAGTTTAAATTTAAGACCCCCACTGTTAAAAAAAAAATGTTCCCTTCACAGTATGTACCTAGGAGTCCAGAACTCTATGACATAAAATAGGATAGGTTCGGTGATCATGAGAAAGCCTGCATAGCTTTTTAAGCACATAGGTTATCATGAAAAAATACTCTCCTTTAGTTTCAGGAAAAACTCTCCTTGTTCCTTTGGGCTCTGCTGGGCCCACATTTTAGTAACTCCCTGCATTGGTCAGTACAAGATTGTTGTGCTTTCTATGTTCTTTTTCTGTTAATCTTGTATTAAGTAGTGGAACAAAATAGAGAAGATATATATATATATATATGTATTATTGTATACAATATAATTATTAATAATTGATCACAATAATTATATTACATAATTATATGATAACTTTACTATATAATAATATTTAGGTATTCTATAATAATATATATTCTAAATTTTATATTTATATTGTATATTTATTGTTGTATATTATATAATTTTGTTATATATGTCATATGATTTTATTATATATTTTATTATATATAATTTTATTATATATTTATTATATTATTGTATATATATTTATTATATGACATATTTTTATTATATAATATATTATATTATATATATATTCCATTCTGACTTATGTATAAGTCAGAATGGAAAGTAGACTTATATATAAGTATGACTTATATAAGTCAGAATGGAAAGTAGAATCCTTACCTTGAAGAAATCAATGAGAACATCTTTATTTTCCAGCCAAATAATGTTAGAGAGGTATTGGTCAGGGCTAGGAGGTGGGGCTACCATCGGAAAACGGCTCAGGGCCTTTATTTTGCTAAGAAATACCTAAAAACAAACAAGATGATGGTGATTAAGTCTTTTGACAGAAAACGGACACTAGGCAAAAGCTAAGGAAAACTAAATAAACTGCTCTTTTGCAATTTTAACCTTGAATTTTACTCCTAGCTTCTTAAACCCAGTGTGAATTGTCTTCTTTGTCTCTCTCCTCCTCCATTTTCTATATTCACTGATTTATTTACTTAGATTAAACCATGATCATCATACCCTAGTTAACACTGTATCCTACCTTGCCTCAAGCTTCGGTTGCCCAAATTTTATAACAATCATTGTACAGTCTATTGCCGTGTTCTCTCAGATTTGCTTGTGTGAGTGTGATTTACTTCTCTAAATCCTCTACCTGGGCAGGATACAGAACCAGCCAAAGGCCTCTGAGAAACCTTCTCTAACTTCTCTCAGGAAATAAGACAAAATCTTTTATTTCCTTTGTTCCTGTTGTGTTCCCTGTGTCTCCATAGTGGCACTCACTGTGTTGTAGAGTGACTTTTCACTTACCCGTATCACCTCTCATGTTATCTGGCTGTTATCGGTTGGATAAATAAACAACTGACTGAAAACAAGAGAACAAGGACTTGTAGAGCGTGTTCCAGGCGTTAAGCATTCCAACCTGAAGAGTCCATGGTAATTGGTGTGTTTCCAACAATATTTTCTCAGTTGAATTGAATAAACTTGCTCATTTCCTTATAACCTTTGATAGATAATTATGCCATTTTTGCAGTGATTACTCATTTAATGAGAAAGAGATGATTGATTCATCTACTACTTTTCTAAACAAACATAGGTAAAAAGTCTGTCTCCTTATATGGACTATTATTTATTTATCTTAATAAATGGGTATCAGGCATTCAATTGTCTTATGAATACAAAATGCAGTGTTTTACAGCTATAACTTGAGCAACACTACAAAGTGGCCCTTTTCTTCCCTCAGACAGAGATTGGTGATCTCATATTGTCCTTTTAGCGATGACATCGAACATGAGAGGAGAAAGCTGTTCTGCCCCACATGCACTTCCCTGCTGAGGCCAGAGAGGGGCCAAAGTCCAGGCAATGAATAGAACCCCCAGTGTATTGTGGGCCAAGGCTCAGAGCTACAGTGACAAGGAAGAGCAAGTGGCATCCAGGAACAGTGTGTCACTGGGTGACATAAACTTCCATCTTTGTGATAGATGATAGGAAGATATCGCTGAGAACAAGCCCAATAGGAAATGGAGACTCTTTCTCTATAGTAAATGGAAAGCTTTGTCCAAGTTCCTCCCGGAAGCCTGACCACGTGACTACTGTCAGACACTCCAGGTTCTTTTAATAAGTCCCTAACCCAATTTATTTACTAAACCTAGCTCCAATGTTCTTGCCTGAACTTGCAGCTAAGTAGTTTTGAGTAATAGTGTCTACCAGCCAGCATTGACATTGATTGTCACTGGCATTACCAAGACTGCCGAGGTTACAGAGGTTACAACTGAAATGAAACACCTTGTCCAATCAACCTCCTTCATATTTTTGCAAAAGTAACAACTCAGGCTGGAGTGTTGGGCTGATGGACTCATGCAGCTTGGAAACTGCCTTGTCACCTTTTTCATACAGATGGCCTCGTGTCTGTCTATGATGCCTCTCGACCAAAGGAAGGTGAGACGTTTCTGAGCTTTCGCAAACACTCTCTGGACCGCCTGCTTGGTCTTTAAAGCGATGACAATATCACGATTCTCATGCTCGATGAATCCTGAGGAAAATTAAACTCAGTAAACAATTTACATCACAAAAGCAATGATAACACAGGGTTTAGTGACAGATATACCAGGCTAGAGGGGTGGTTTGCCACTTACTGGTCATATGCATATGGCCTCAGGCAAATGAATTATAAGATTATATTAGGTAATGCATATAAAGCACTTTATAATGCCTGACTTAATGAGCACTCCATAATCATAATGATCGCAGTAATCATATAGAAAGAGGCATGCCACTTTACAGGACTAAATCAAGAAAATTTTCTAATGTTCTATGCTGATCTAAAATATAATACAGCAGTTCCAAGTCCTTCTCTTCTTTAATATCACAGAAATAAAAATCTGTGGGGACATGAACGGTGACAAAGGGTCTTGGGTTTTCTGAAGTGGCACCTAAATATTCTGACCTGTTTTCTCCAGACTTAAAATTTCATTCATTAGATAGCGTGCTTTCCATTTAGATGTGAAAAATATGGCCCCTATAAATACATATGTCATCTTACAGTGAGATAAATAGCACAAAATGGTCTTACTTCCTTCAGGTTTAATTGTTAAGAGTCTATCAGACGCCAGGCACTTCTGCACCCACGGAAGGCCTGGCCATAGTCTCTCTAGAGGAAAGTTGACCAACACACTGAGCAGAAAGTCCTGAAGCCCCTGCTGGGTGCTTCAAGTAAAGTGACGACAGCTGCTCAAGAAACAGCATCCCGTGTCACCCTCCCTTCTGGAGTAACGTTACAAAAACAGAACACTTGGTCAAAGGCAGCCTTCACTTGTATTTTTCTCACAATTGTCTGAACTCTGGCCCTGTCGCATTAATACACTCCAGCACTCCTCTTACTCAGCAAAATAGGACTCCCTTCTTGTGGTAGTTAGCTGTTGGCATGCTGGCACACCTCACCAGACAACTTTTGTCAGTGTTCAGATCTACTTATATTTTCTTTCCCTTTCTTGGCCAATTCTATGTGCTCAATAAACACTGGTTTAACGAATAAATGAATGAATGAGTGAGTGGATGACTCAGTGCATGAACTTAGCTTCCTTCAGTTAATTTATGGGACCATAAGGAATTATTTTAGGAAACCAGATATTCCAACAACTTACCTAGTTCTTTTACAGCATCTTGTTTGTTTTTTTCTAAAATGTCATGCAGTTTCTATAAGAAATTAAGAAAAACATGACTTTCTGATTGCATCGAGTGCATTTCTGGCTTTAAATTGTACTTAAAAGAAATTTGATAGAGAAAACTTTCACTTCATTTGATTCAAGACAACTGTGTATCTCGTCTGTCCCCTGGTTAATTCTATTACTTTTTCTGTGTGGAGATCCAAATTGCAATAACTTTTATACAGCCACTATTCACATAGCTACTGTATGTAGTCATTCCCAAAATGAGTTCTATCCACTCCACTGAGCAACACTGAGAATTCTCACAAGCAGAGCCCAATTTGAAGATGTGCAACTAAGCATCTGTTTGGGGAACCAGTCTATGAGGAGCACAAAACCCAAATGGAATAATGAGAAAAGACGGTGTCAAGTAGTGTCTTTCCAAGGAACTCTTCACCTAACTGAAGAAATAACTCCACTCCCAGGCTATGACACATATTTGCTGGCTGCTCATGATGTCTCGGGCATTGCTCCTCATGAAGCTTCCTCTACAGCATCCAGCCTTTCTGGAGTGTATATCTGTCCACACCTCTGTGACAGCACAACTGACAATTCCAAGGGGCTGTGAAGTACAGGTGTCTGAAACTGCACTCAGACAGTGCACAGCTCAGTGCTTTTTGTAAGTAACAGCTGGCCTGCCACCTAAGAAAAGTGAAATTTTAATTTTGTTTGGATTTAGAAAAACGGATGGAATGTAGCCCTCAATTTGAAAAGAAGAATGAGCTACTTAAAAACATTGAGGAGTTAATGTCAGTTAATGGTGCCAAGCAAGAAGACTACCCATGCCACCAACGTGGGAAAGTCTAGTCCTGCTCACTTTGGTGCATAGACAGCAGCTAACCCTCTTCACACAGAGCTGCACTTACAGCAACACTGTGAGACTTGCTAAAATGGCATCACACCAGGAGTGCAGCAGCGGACCCTTGCTACAAAGAGACTATGATCATGGAAGGAGAGACACATGCTACTTCTCTTACAGGTGAGCTGTCACAGGCCAGTTTCAAAACCAAGTCACTTTCAGAACACTAGTTCAAAAGCCATTTAAATCTGCACCAAAGTTTACTTTAAAAGTGCCAAAGAGGATTCATTTTATCCCAAAAGGTCAAGGCAACTGCTCCTAAATCTTGGTTTCTCTGTCAAATTCCTCAAAACATGCTCTCGATGCAGCTCATTAGCTCTTGTTTCTCTTCTGTCATCTTCTTGCTTTTAAAGTCTTTTCTCACAAGACTCCACATTCTTCTAATATAGATTAGTCTAGCTTTTGATGGATATTTCCATCTTATTTTCCATTCTTCAAGATAAATCAACAAGATAGAATTTTGTTACACATTAATACTTGATCCAAAAAAGGTAGGTAACTATGCAGATCTTTCCCTCCTCTGACTTCAGTAAAGGAAGAACTCCCTTTCCCGGCTAAAAGCCTGAGGTAAGTAATACTCATCATACAAAACAAGCCCCTTGCAACCAGGAGACAACCTCCAGCCACCCACGGTGTGGTGCAGCACTGACAACAACACACACTTCAGGGCTGTGGTAATTAGGGTTAAATGTCATTGTCAGTTTCAAATCAAGAGATTGGGTTAATAAAAATCCCCTTTAATCATTGATACTGTTCAGGTTAGACCTTCATCTACCATATGAAAGTATAACTAAAACCACACTGGCGTGGGAGTGGAAAACACAAAGACAGGAACCAGAAACAACATATATATACAAATAAAAAACAAAACAGAAGGTAAATAGGAGGTAAGAAGTTCAATTAATTCCACAAACTACTCATTGCATTATTTCAAAACATTTTAATATAGGTGCTAATTTGTTTCATTTATACAGTTTCTCTTAGTTCATTGAAAAGAAATTTTTGTGCTATTATCTGTTCTTTAAGAGAGAGGGATTTTTTTTTGTTTTATTCTTTGTTGTTGTTTTGAGACAGGGTCTTGCTTTGTAGTTCAGGCTGGCCCTGAGCTCAGCCTTGAAACAAATAGCAATCCTCCTGCCTCTGCCTCCCGAGTGCTAGGATTATAGGTATGAGCCACCACACCCCTCACGGTGGTATGTGGTACTGATTGCTGCTGGGTGTGAGTCACCAAACCAAGTATTGTTGTATGTGGTTACTGGGGATCAAACCCATGCCCTTACGCTTGCAAGACAGGTGCCAGAACCACTTAGCTAAATCCCTGGCCCAAGAGAGCACTTTTTTTTGTCTGTATCTTGTACTCAGAGTAACTACCTTCAAGACTGACATACAGTGTACTGTTCATATTTTCTCAATATTTTGTTATGATTTATTTTTTCATAAAATAAAAAAGAATGAACCTCAAAGAAGCAGAACTAAGAGAGGAAACAAACTTTTAAGATAAAGAGATTCAAAGCCAGGTGTCTTGCACCTGTAGTGGTGTCTTGCACCTGTAGTGCATGCACTCATGAGGCTAAGGCAAGAGGATTGCCATGAGGTCAAGGTCTGCCTGAACCACACGGTGAGATCCTTCTCAAAAAAACACATTCAAGAGAATATCATATTAATTTTATATAAAAATACAAGGAAATAAATGCTGTGAAAAAGAAGCAATTACAACTCTTGAAGACCAAAAAGTGGTTGTCAAAAATTTTTGAAAGGTTTAGGAGGTTAACTAAACAGCAGGATGATCACATCCCAAAACCAAATTAGTAACCTGGAAAATCAAGCTGGGGATTCTCACTACAAAGAGCAAGAAGTTGAAAGTGATGAGAAAGTGAAACCGATGAAATCCAGACATTCAAAAGTCTGTATAAACACAAGAGAGGAAATTAAAAAGTAGTGAAAGGAACATGGGACTCTTCTGATTAAAAGCCCCAAGTGATATGTGGAATAAACACACCTCCACATACCCGGTGAAATTTCGGAGCTCCAGAGAGAAGGAGAGAATCCTAAGAGCCTGCGAGACTGAAAAGCCAGAGCAAAAGTAAAATCGAACTTATGTCGAACCTCTAAAGACACAGCAGCAATGTTCTCAAGCCCTGAGCAAACACGATTTTTTGCCAGTTAAACTATTAGCAAAATAAAAATGATTTTAGACATATAAGTGCAAACATCTTGTGAAAAAAATACAGGCATAACCCAGCATTATAAAATGGAGAATAGTAAGGAAGGTTCACATGGGACTCAAGGAAAAATAGCTGAGGTACAATCAGAAAAAAATAAAAAAGACATTTAGGAAAAATTTTCTTTGTCTCACGAGGAGAGAGTTTCAACTGTAAACTTTTACTGGCATGAGGTTAAATTTCTTTTTTATGAATTGAACCTAACAGTTTTCATAAGTGAGTAACTTTTATATAATCATAAGATAAATATTTTAAAGTTTTCCATTTATAGACATTTATGGAAAAGAATGAAGACTACTATACTTACAAAATACAACATAAATGTTATAACTATTTTCTCTATGAAAATAGTAGCTCCTAAAATTTAAAATGCAGAGAAAAAAAAAAAGTTAAAGGATAGGGATGTTTATACTTTATGGAAGATAGTAAATAAGCACTGTTTAGAAATAACAAATCAAAAGTTAAGTGCATATATTTATTATTTAAATTATGATGGCAAAAAAGTAGAGAAATTTAACACAGGAAAGGTAACTAGGGGCTGTCTCTGAGTAACTGTAGACTGGAGTAGACTGGAGAACTAGTAGAGATATCATTTTTCCCCACAAAGGATTTTGTCCCTGTTACAAGTCTGAATTTTACACAGGTTCTTGGACTGCTGGCTCACAACGAACAGCTATCGAACTTCAGTGTCTGTCACACTGCCAGTAGCTACTCTGGAAACATTGCCTTCACCACAAAGCCCTACAAGCTCCCAGTTCAAACTGGAGCGTCTTCAGCATTTTTCACTTTTATGATGAAAGCACATGATAAAGATATTGGTGATTATTTTCTGTATCTTTTTCAATACTATCTGGAATCAGTTATGAGTCACTTCTTTCTAGCCATTTATCTGTAGCATCATAGGTATAATTTCTACCTTCTTCTTCCACATTCGACAGACCCGTGGACACAGAGTGTATCAGTGTTCCCTGCTTTATTAGTAAAACCCACACAGAACGGCAATCCTGACATCACGAGCTCCGAGTGTGTTCTGCCTCTTTTTGACCATGGAGCACATCATCCTGTGCTATTAAACTTAGGTAGATGGGCCCTGGATATCCTCAACAATCAGCTTGAGTTTTCTGAACGCAATGTCTTCCTTCTGCAGACTCGCAAGACTCGCTTCAAACATACAACTTCTGAGGGCACCGGATGCAATTTTGGCTCCTGGAGTTCTGATGACAAGTGTTTATTCAATACTTCTTGCATTGGGCAGAACAGATCCTTTCACATAACCCAGGTCTTTCTTAAAAGAGGGATCCACCACTTTCTTCTTGTCTCCCCGTTAGCCACCTTCTGGAAGGTACTTGTTCTTGCTGGCCACAGCCAGGCTGTTCAGAGAGCCATTTTTGGCTGAGAAAGAATATTTCACTTCTGTTACTGTGCTGTTTTTTGACTTCTAAAAAAAATTATGACAGATGTTGTTTTTAAATTTTTAGGTTTTTGTTTTATGTTCAAAGAACCTTCTCTGTGGACCAAGAGGAGTCACTGAATATTCTTAAGCAGAAAATACACATGACACTTAAAATGACTTGTTAGGCACATTATTAAATTGGGAAGAGAGGTCTGACACAGAGTCTGGCCAAGAGAGCCTGGTTAGAAGATAATTCCTCCATCTCGGAGCTTTTATTTGGTACTAACTATATGCTGCATAGAAATGAGGACTGTCTTAAATGACAAAAAATAAAGGCTTCTAGTCACCCAATCCACAACACTACTGTAAGTTTTCATTGACAAATCTTTGTTCTCTTTTCCTCCCTTCCTCTCCACTGAAGAATTACTCTTTAGATGAAGATATATTAAGTCTCAGCTCCATTGGGAAACCTTCTCCCAGTGCCCTGTCATTCAGGGTGAATATCAAAGATAGATGCTCTTATTTACTCTGCCCTCAGTAAATAAGTCACTTATTTTCTTCTATGAAGATAAAAAATTTGATTTTAAAAAAAAGCTAAAATATAAAGACCTGAAATTGTTCCCCTCTACTGTACCTTGTCCTACATAATAAACAATTGAATCTCTGGAATCAAACAATTGAATCAATTCCTGGAATTTGTCTGTTTGGTCAAATACATGTAGAAATAATCTTACAATAAATCACCTGTTCATATATAACTAACAGGACCCCAGTCCCAAAAAATGACCAGCCCTTGTTCCTCACCTGATACACTGACTCCTGGCCAGAAATTTGCCTTACTAAAAGTTTTGCATCTTCTTGACTTTTGATATAGCCTTTTGTAATAGTGTATACCAGGCTGAGATGCTTTTTGATCTGGACATCTATAAAGTTTATCAGCATTGGTATTACTATCTGGAATAACAGAGGGAGAAGAAAATTTGTAAGTTTCAACAGATAAAGCACCCTCTAAAGAAGGGACTCTCAGCATTTTGTCTCGGAACCAGCAATAGCTAGCTGCACCAGAAACTTGTTAGAAACGCACATTCTGTGCTCTGTTCTCAGTCCTGCCAAACCGGAAGCTCTTACGGTGTTTCTCAGCAATCAATTTTTGTTTTTTTTTTTTTTTAGCAAATTCTCCTGGAAAGGCTGTGTAAACTTGAGTTTTCTATCTACTCTTTCTTTTTTTTAATCTTTATTGGTACATTATGAACACACATCATCATCATATTCAACATTGAGAGTTTGTGCCAGAATATGACATGACTTGATTCTCATTTTTCCCTTTCCCCCTGCCCTGCAACCCCTCACTCCCTATATACATAATCTTTGTTTCCTTTTTTTCTTTATTACTATCACATTCTTTTCCCCTCATTATTTACCCCGATACCCTCTTTCCTTTTAAATATTTTCTATTTCACAATATCAACTACATATGCTACAACTCATTTACAACTTCATTTTCTCATACCAGAGAAAAGATACAATATTTACACATCTGTGGCCTATTTGTTTCATTTATGAGGATGTCCTCAAGGTACATCCACTTAAGTATGAATGACTCAATCTTATCAGAGTAATACTGTATTCTATAAAAGAATGGTACATTGGTACAATCCATGTACCAATAAAGAGTAATTTCAGTGGAGTCTCTAGGGCACACTTTCCCATCATTCTCCACACTCCCATATTTCAGGGAACAAAGGGGGTAATCCCATAAGCTGATTCATAATTATGAACTAAATAAACCATCTCTTTGCAGTTTACTCTCTTCATCTGTAAAATAAGGAATTTGAGATCTCTAAGACCTACATAGCTTCAAATTTCTCTACTCCTAGGCTTAGAAAGGCTAGTATAATGACCTAACAGGAGATTTTAAACCTAAACCTCTCTAGGTTTAAATGACAGCTGTCTTATTCACCACCTCTGTGACCTTGAGCAAGTTAGTGACTTCAAGAATCCCTCTGTTCATTTATAAGATGAGGGGTTTCCTCAATACATAGCCAGGGGGCCTCCCACAGAGTTATATTCCAGTCCCCGGGAAGATTGTGAGGAACTGGGTAATGAGAGAGGGAAAATAGCATGCAACGAAGTTAAGGAATTACAAGAGCAGAGAAAGGAGAAGTGTTTTAGTTCCTGTTTTGACTGTGGGATGCTATGCGAAGGTAGAGCTATTTAGCTGTTTCTCAGCTTGCTTCTGCGCTGCACCCTGAGCTGAACCTTTGCAAAGCTACTGTATATGGTTCTAAGTCCAGCTGTTAGAGCACCTGACTTTATGGAGTGGTGACACCTGCCTCACAGAGCTGTGAAAATAGTTTTAGATAATGTACTTAAAGAGCTTTATTCAGTTTCCAGCAAATAGAAACACTCGACCCAAAGGCTAACCATATTAACATTGATTCTTTAAACCTTCTCCACTGGGAAAAAAATCTATTTCATTGAAATTTGTCCAGAGCATGCCTAACAGAAGGGCAATTGGTCCAGCTCCCTTGCTGGCCACACTCTAAATGGATTTGGTTTCCGTGCAAAGACATGTTTACATCTTTACTCCATTTAAAATAGTTCTCACAAAATATTGCTTCCAAAATACTCCCCTGACATTCATCTTGGTGCCTGTATAAAAGGTGATTACACTGGAAAATTCTTTCACTTTGTCTTAGCCTCACTTCTGATTTCTAGAGTACTGTATATTATGAGAAGTCGTAATTTATAGGAGCACTTTGCTCTAAACACAGCTCAAAGGTCAAAGATCACAAAAGCAAAATTACCCACAATAGTCAGTTTTGCACCTGTGTTCAATTCTGTACAGTAATTCTTATGAACACTGAAGTTTAGTAACAATAATGTAGAGTAAAGCAAAGAACATAGCAGAAAATCTAAAGTACAAGCTAAGCATGCTTCTGCCTTTAAGATAAGTATTTGGGGAAAAAGATAGCAAACATCTTAGAGGATAGGCTCTAGGTAAGGATTCTAACATGCATTTTGCCATCAGGTTCCAGAGCAACCTTTTTTACACTAGGCCTCTATAATTTCATTTGATGCTGATAATCCTTTCTGATCTGGAAAATATTAAAAACAAAACTTGAAATGGCAAGTGAAACTCTGTAGCTTGTGGGTTAAATGCTTATATAATGCATGTCTAAGGGAAAGAGAAAAAGAAGACATAAGAGTTGAGAGTGAGAATATAAAAATCTACTTTCAGAATTCAAACTAGATCCATAGAAAGAAGGAATAATTGTAAGCCACAACAAAAAGAAATCCCACAAGTGGTATGCCATGTGAGTAGGCTCTGGAGAAAATACTTTTGTTTTACAGGTTGGATAATAAGATCAAATATTAGCAAAATTTGAAGAGCTTATTTTTTAGACCTCACTGCTTTTAATGTCCTCCATATTTTCATTCATTCTTCAACACATACTTTTAAGTACTTAACTATATGCCAGAGGTCACACCAATGACCCAAAGAAGAAAAGAAGAAGGCCCCCACCTCACAGAAAGCAAATACAACATGTAGTAACCATGCAATGAGTGTTGTGGAGAGAAAACGGTGAGTGTTGCCTGGGGGGATGCAGAGCTGGGTGCGGAGGTGGGCTGCCATTTTCATAAAATGGTTGGAAAAGTTTCTGTCAATGTCAGATTGGAGCGATGACTCAAGAAGGCAAGAGAAGGAATCAAGCAGGTACCTTCTGAAAGACCTACCCAGAAGAGGCAGCCCCTTCCCTCCTTTCACTCAAAAGAACAAGGTGTCTGAAGTCATTTAATAAAGTTGGAAAAATACATTATTTTAAAATACAAAACTTTACCTTGAAGAGAGGAAGAAGCCTAATTATTCTTAAATATCCTAATGTCACTGTAAGCTGGATAAGAAGCAAGTTGCCTGGTCTCAATATGACAAAGTATAAACAAACAACATCAAGAAGTCCAATCACCATGATAACAAAATCCAGTATGTTCCAATGTTGTTCAAAATATTTCTTTCTCAAACTTATTATCTGTTCAGAAAACAAACAAAATATAAGTCATTTCATAGCATGTACACATTGATAGAGGGGGAAAATCTTTAAAACTAACACTTAAGTGCTCAGCAACAAATGATTTGTATTCCAAAAGTTGTGCCTTAAGGTATTCATTTGACATTTCTAAAAATTCTTCTTAATCTCCAATGTCAAATTTTTAATGTGACTCAAAATATCATCATATTTTGAGGGTAGAGTGTTTAAACAAAGAATTTAAAAACAATAATAAACAGGCTCATTGTGATGTCATTCATAATAATAAAGTATGAAAAAAGAAATGCAGATAAACTATCTCTGAAGCATGTATCTCATATTCTCATATTGTGACAAGGACCTAACAAGCCAGTTTGTTGTTGTAATTGTTGTTTTTTAAACTTTTATTTTCATTAGCTTATGTCTGCAGCACATAAGGACTATATTCACTATAGTGGTACCTGGACCTGGACATAACAGTTGGTACCTAAACATAACACATCTCAATTATTTTTTCATCTCCTTCTCCTCTTCCCTCTCTTTACCTCTTGGTCACCTTCCCTTTTGTAAAATACCAATCTCCCTCTTTCTTTTGATTTGCCTTTTATTTTGCTCTTTAATTTATTCATACTTGAGTTTCTCAGATAGGAGAAACCAGGCAGTATTTAAGCTTGTGGTCTGATTTATTTCACTAAACATTACAGTGTCCAGATGCATCCATTTTCCCACATAGGACTCCTACAAGGTCTTTCTTTATAGCAAAGTAATATTCCACTATCTATAAATATCATATTTCTTTATTCAGTCACCTATTGCTGACAAATAAGAGGCTTCCAAAATCTAACTATTGTGAGTAATGCTTCTATAAACACAGGGGTGCATGGAACACTGTAGTATGATGTCTTTAACTCTTTCAGGAAAATATATAAAAGAAGAATAGCTGGGTCAAATTAATTTTTTAATATTTTTTTGAAGAATCTCCATACCAACTTGTACAATAGTCTGACTATCTTTCTTTTTAAACTCGGAAATTCAGAAAGATTACTAAAAATCCAAGATCCCATTGAATGTATTAACAAATGGCTTCTGATATTAGTTCATTACAACAGTATAAAAATTAGATCCAAGCTATCTGAATTGTTCTTGCTATATAATATATAGTTATATTTTAAATAGTACCTTTAATGCTGCCTGTAATATATATAAAAATAAAAAATACTGATTCATTGCACTCAGTGCTGCCACATTTAACTTTCTTGCCATTGGCCATAAATGCATCATGAGAGGATAAATATACATGAATGTTATAATATATCCTGCATAGTCAAATTCTTCTGAAAATACAATGTTGTGTATAAATAAGGTGAACTTATTACTCCTAAAAAAAAAGATCAAATAAGATGTGAGATCACTTAAGAGTACAATTAAGAGTTGAAGTTCAATATTTGTTTAAACAAATTATTAAGATTAATTTTTAAAAGACTGCAAATAATTATAGCAGTAGTTAAGAACAAATAAGTACTATTTTTATATAAATACTGTATAAGGAAATATAAAAATATGATCTTTGTTAAGCTATATCAGAGATGGGATTAATTCTTAAAATCAAAGCAATAGGACACACAAAAAATATAAGCTCACAATTTACATAATAGAGTCTATTCAAGTTAAGTAGCATCTGCATTTTGTGATATTTTGAAAAACCAATGATAGGTGTTATTAAAACCTTTTCGTGTTTTTCCTAATTGTAGAAATCAACATTACCACCTCTGGAACTGATGAAAATCAAGCTGAGCTAGATCTAGCCCACCATTTGGGATTTCTTGCTTTTGATGTTATACCAAAATGAATATGCAAGCAACCCAGTATTTAGTATGACCCCCAAATACCATCCTTTTCTTCCTCCTGTCCACATTTTCAGAAAGGTGTCAATGAAGTGCCTAGAACAGAATGAGAAGAGAACAGAGCACTCTCTTCTGTCACCACCAAACAGGATTTGACCGTACTGTCAGTTTCATTTTAGCAAGAAAAATCAAAGTATTCTATTCTCAAAAAGTAGAGCTATGATGCTTTTTGTTTCCATTGCTATTAAAGGTTTATAGTACTTACCCTTGTAAAAGAAAAGTTCCCTTGTCTTTATGGTATTCCAAGTGAAGTAACATGTTTTTAAACATTACAAGCCAACTTCTAGCTCTTACATAAGTTGAAACATCATAAATACTCATGAATCTATCAAAGAAAAATATACATATGTGTGACATAATTAAAAAAAAGTACTGTCTTAGGGAGTAATATAAAAATGGATGTTATACTAGATGTAAACTTAATTAATATGCTCACTCAGACCCAAATCTCTGCATCCATCCACCCATGAATAGCACAGGAATATTTTTAGCGTGAGACTCTTGTAGCCTTATTCTAAGGATCATTCCTCAACTGAACGTTGTTAAATCTTCTCTAGATCAGTGTTTTAGACTTCTGATACCAAGCTTCCTTTTGTCATATATTGCCTGGCCAAAGCCTCTCCAAAAATCCCAAGGCCTTACTTTCCTGAAGGTAATATTAGGGATAATAGTTTTCCCAAAGAGATTACAAGGTGTATAAATGATTAACTATCACCAAACCAGAGTCTCTTATCACTGCCTCACATCTTTGTCTTGGAACAGCCACAGGCTGCTTTTAACGCTGATTAATGCTGTGAACGGTTGCAGATATATCACTAAGACACTGAGCTTTTCCCATTGGATTTTATGGCATCAACACCACCAGTGAAGCCAATTCCTCCAGCGCCTCTTCACTCCAGGGGGCAGTCTAACAGTGTGCCCCAGGCCTCTGTACCTCTTCTACCCAGTGATTTAGTGAATATGACCTGGAGGCAAAATAATAATAATAGTAACTGAAACTATACAGATTTTCATTAATGGATCTCCTAGTTTCTTATCTAAATGAAATTGCTGTTGGAACCTTCTTCAAAATCCCTAATATCATGAAAGTTATGAAACTGCAGGGAAGAAATGTTTAAATAAGAAAGAAAACAGATAGATAGATCAATGGGTAGATGAATGGATGAACAGAGAAACAGGCAGATGAATATAAATACACAAGAACAGATTGGTCTGTCTGGACATGCAGTTCTTAGATTGTTCACTCTTCACATGCCCATTCAAATCTAGAGATATCAATTAAGGAAATATTAAACTTACTTTCCTTGGAAGAGGCAATAGATTTTGGTAGCACCAATTAATATCCGAGCTGCCTCTACGCCAATGATTCCTTCGCTGCACTGTTTTTCAAAGCTACTCTAAACATACAATTTTAATCAAAAGTTATAAGCGATCAAAATATAAATGCAATATACTCTTCTTAGTCCTATATAACCTTCACTATTACTGAATGCAATAAAGTGGACCCCCTTAACCCATGCATTCTGTATCCATGAATCCTATTCCCAATAAAGAAAATATTCAGGAGAAAAACTGAATTTCTAATGAACATATACAAACGTCTTTTCTTACCATGATCCCCCAACAATAAATATTAGAAATATTTATACAGCAGCTGCCTTGTGATAAGTATTATGGGTAATCCAGAGATAATTTAAAGTACAAAAGAAGATACATATAGATGGATTACATGCAGATACTATACCATTTTTAAAATTTATTTGCATTAACACATGTTTGCAGTATATAATGATTATATTCATCACACAGAGAACACAGCTTTATTCTTTTTACTTTTTTATGTAAGTGACAAGAATCTGCAAATTTTAGTGTGTACAGAGTATCCTAGAACCAATCCATCTTGAATATGAAATATGAAAATATACTATTAAGAAAAAAGCTGTGGCAAGAAATAAATTGTATTTGGTTCAATTATCTGTTTGCTTTTTACCAATGTTGTGAGATATATAAATGTTCATGTCTCAAGAAGCTAAAAATCTATACATAACTCAACAGAGTTTACTTGAATAACACCAACAGCAACAGTGGAATACACAGTCGACTGTGAGGTACTAATTCCGAGTCTAGCTAACTGTTTCAGCCTCACAAAGAACAACCAAAAGAGAAGATTGCGTCTTGAGTCAACCTTCCCTTTACAAGAGAAGAAAATTCACCCCTTCAGGTGACCCTGACACAGATTAGGGTTATCTCCTGGAACTACTGCCTAGATTTCCTTCTTCACATATCAACTCTTACATCATCATTATTGGTAAATGCTGTTTCTAACCTGAACCACTTTGACCTAATTTCTTAAATTTTCCAGTTCTAGCAATGAATATGACAGCAGGCTCAGGATGAATTCCAAAGGATTTGAGGGTCAGTAGAAGGCCAGGGGAAGACGTTCAGTCTCAGTCAAGATGTCTGAATCTAAACAGCTGCCAGTTAAGCTTTTGGAGGAAGATTTCAAACCTGAAGAACATTCGTGTGAAGTATTAAAAGCATGAGTGTGACTGAGAGTAAAGAAGAAACTGTAAGTAAGGAAAAAAGAAAAGAAATAGACAGGTTCACCTGTTCTGAGAAATATTTAAAAGGATAAAAGCGGTAAAAGGAGCTCATGGAAGAGCCTGGAAAAGGTGAAGATCACCAGAGAATGCAGAGTACTACAGCAGGAAGAACTTTTAGGAGAGACATTGAAAGATAGAATGCAGTGACTCACTCTATGAGACTGTTGGATTAAAAGAGTAAAAACAACAAAACAAAAAAACGGAAACAAAGCTTATGTGTATAAGGGGTAAGGGTTTAGAAAATGAGACTCAAGATAGATCATGTATACATACAAATTCTCAATGTTGAATGTGATCATAATGTATACCTAAAATGTGCTAATAAACTCAGTAAAGGAGAAAAATGATCATGTATAGTTGATATTGTGAAATAGAAAATATTTCAAAGGAAAGAGGGTATAGGGGTAAATAATGAGGGGAAAAAGAATGTGACAGTAATAAATAAAAAAGGAAACAAAGATTATGTATATAGGAGTTGGGGGTGGCAGGGAGGGCAGAAAGGGGAAAAAAACAAGAATCAAGTCATGTCAGATTCTGATACAAACTCAATATTGAATATGATGATAATGTGTATTCATAATGTACCAATAAAGATTTAAATTTAAAAATAAAATAAAATAAAATAGGGCCAGGGATTTAGCTCAGTGGTTCCGGTTCCTGTCTTGCAAGCACAAGGACCCAGGTTCGATCCCCAGTAACCACATACAATACTGGGCGTGGAGACTCACACCCAGCAGCAACCAGTACCACATACCACACACAGTGCTGGGCGTGGTGGCTCACGCCTGTCATCCCAGCACTCGGGAGGCCGAGGCAGGAGGATTGCTGTGATGTAAGTTTGAGGCTGAGCTCAGGGCCAGCCTGAACTACAAAATGAAACCCTGTCTCAAAAAACCTAAAAAAATAAAATAAAATAGCTGTGGCTTTTAAAAACTATTTTGTAAATCAACCTAAATATCTTACAGTAATATTAAACTTGCATGTAAACTTTTTAGAAAGAGTGAATGTGGTACATCACAGCAAAGGTCCAGCGTATCGTGACACCAATACTGCTGCCCCTCCCGTGGAGAGGTAGAATCTACTTCATCGGTTGAGTCTGGGCGGGGCTTGTGATTGGCTTTATCTAAAAGAACAGGAGTGCAAGTGACACTGTAGAGGTCTTGCAACTTCTCTTCTCCTGCCCCTTGAATCAGAGACTATCACTGTGTGAAGAAACCAAATCGAGCCTCCTAGTCCCAGCAGAATAGGACACATGGAAGAAAACTAGTGTCCTAGAAGCCAACCAGAACTAACTGCCAGACCTGTGAGTGAGGATATGCTGGCCCCTCCAGACGCAGTTGCACCGTGCGAGGACCACAGACACATGAGCCATTCCAGAAGGACTCAACAAAGAAATCATCCAACCCACAGAATCATGGGAAATGAGAAACATTGTTGTTTCTAGTCACCATATTTTAGTGTTTGTTACACAGCAAAGCTAACTAAAACAGAAACCACTGCCAACGATGGAGAACCTCCACAATGAAAGCTAAAACGTGGTATTTACCATGGGACTAAAAAAGGGGCAGAAGCTGTCAAAACAGGCCTGGTGAGGGGAAACCGGAAGAGCTGTCAGGAAACTGTAGGAGGTCGCAGCGCTTCCGCTCTGAGGTGCAACTGCAGCACAAGTGGCAAAACTGTCACCTGGGGTGACTCGGCAGGTTACACAGGTACGTGGTAAGTTGGCTTGCCAAAGAAAATTCTAGATTTTCCAACTGGAATTCTAGATTCCAATCCAATGGGAATATTAAAACTGTGGGTCTGTTTTTATCTGCATAGAAGATGAGAAATAAACCAAAGTACCAGTCACATTTAGGGCAAATGTATAGACCATAATTTTTCAAATTGAGAACAACCTGTTTTTCATCTGTCATTTCTCTAACTGACCAAAGATCTGGGAGTAAAAATCAAACACAGTCCTGCAAATAAAACGTAGCCTCTGCTTCGAGAGCAGTTTAACGATGCGTCTGCAGATGCTTTTTAATACCACAGAGCAATTCAAAATGGTATTTAGTTTTTGCTTTGAACAAGATTACAGGGCTTCTCAGACTCTCATCTGTATTGTCCGATGTGTGACCTGTCTGAAAAGAAACTGGGGGATGAAGTAAGTAGACTGTAATTTGACTAATTAAAAATGCACGAAGTTTTTTTTGTTTTTGTTTTTTGTTTTTTGTTTTTTCAGGTTTTTTGAGACAGGGTCTCACTTTGTGGTTCAGGCTGGTCCTGAGCTCAGCCTCAAACTCACATCACAGCAATCCTCCTGCCTCTGCCTCCCGAGTGCTGGGATTACAGGTGTGAGCCACCATGCCCGGCACTGTGGTATGTGGTACTGGTTGCTGCTGGGCGTGAGTCTCCATGCCCAGTATGGTATGTGGATACCAGGGATCGAACCCAGGTCCTTGCGCTTGCAAGACAGGCGCCGGAACCACTGAGCTAACTCCCCGGCCCAAAAATGCACAAAGTTTTTGAGGAAACTATACCAAGTTGGAACACAAGGACAGAGACCATTCCACAGGAATATGAACCCTCCTATTCCTTACTGGCAGAAATAAGACTGAGACAGTCACTCAACTACAAGGATGGGTTAATTCTTCCAAAAATGGAAAGGACTGAGAAAGCTGGTGCATTTGCCAGCTAATAATTGTCATAATTGTCATGGATCAGCAATTTCTTTTCACTTATTTGTTTGGCTTTATTTTTGTTTTTGGTTTCTTTTGGGGGGGGTTTTAAACAGGCTCTCACTATGTTGATCATGATACCTTTGAACACACTATGTAGCCCAGGGTGGCCTTGAACTCCCAGCAATCCTCCTGCCTCAGCCTACCAAGTGCTGAGATTATAGACAATGCACCACTGTGGCTGCCTTGTGACTTCTAAGTATGTCTGCTTCTTGACTAGAAGTACCTACTACATCAGTGAGAGTCAAGCTTGTAGGGGGCAGATAGGCTGTGCTGTTACTTCACGGGTCTCTAGATCAGGGGACACCATACTGGAGGAGATGCAACCAAGAGGCCTCTCACCTGGACCAGAAGCAGATCAGAAGATACTGGTTCTGAGCCTAACACCATCATAGGACAAATCTTGAGGGGTCTTGAGAAAGGCCAAGTATGTTTTGAATGCAGGAAGAATAGAAAAACTTGGAGCCAGAGGGTAAAGTGTGCCATATTCATACAGTCCCAAACTCTTTGCCTCTCATCAACAGGCTGAGTGGACTGTCCCACTTTTTGGATTGACATGGCCTCCTTCCCAAGTCTGGCCCTGAGTTGCAGGATCCTGGATGTAGGCCCTGGTTTTCCTCCACGGGACTCCCACTCCACAGAGGAGGGAGGCCACAGACAACTCAAAACCTTTCCAACTAATGAGCCATGTAGGACATTCTCTACTCTCCTAAGAGAAATGTCTATGCAAGTGGAAACAAATTTTCTACCAAGAAGTTGCTCTCCAACAGAAAAAAAAAAAATCTGAAAACAGAATTTATAGATTAAAAGAGAATTAAAGGAGATATCAGTGAATTGCAGTGTATGAACCTCACTGGGCTCCAACTTGAAAGTACAAACTGTAAACATAAGCCTTTGTTACATATTTAACACAATTAAAAGTTTTATCAACCTGACATTGGATGTTATTAACTATTAATGTTAAGCATACTGTTAATATTTTACTACTTTTGAAAACTTTAAACTTTAGAAAGACATTTTGAAGTATTTAGAGATCAAGTGATATGACATTTAGGATTTGATATCAAAACAGTACAGAAGGTAGATGACTGAGGGTACAGGCAGGCTCTAGTCACACACGGAAGGTCTTTAAGGCTGGATAGCATTTAGGGATTTATTACACAATCTAATGTATTTTATAAATTTTTTATACCAAAGAGTTTTTAAAAGAAAGTGAAAAAGAATTCTGAGCATAGTAAGTATATTATAAACTACTATTCTGGACAAAAGTTGGCTAATCAGTATATAACCCTGATTTTAAATGTGTCGTATGATAACTTTTCTTGAACTTGATTTTACCCAGTAATGTCTGTATGTTTATATTAGAATTACAATATTTTAAGAGGATTTTTTGGTATACCAAATGTACTTTAATTCATCACATTACTAAGAATTAAATAAGCTCTTCAGCTGGCTATCGTGGTACGCACCTATGATCATAGCACTAGGGAGGCTGAGGCAGGAGGATTTCCATGAGCTCAAGGCCTGTCTGGGCTACATAATGAGTTCAAGGCCAGCCTGAACTGAGTTACACCAAGAGAAACTATCTCTAAATAAATAAATAAATAAGCACTTGAGTGAATTTTGCATACAATTTTGCATAACTGAAATATGCTAAGTTTCTAAAAGTAGTCTCGAATATTTAAAGAGGATTAATTGTCTAATTACATAAATGGCACCAGTGCTTATTCTAAGGCGCCCCCAAAGTGATTGCTAAAACATTCTGTTCTTAAAATAACAAGGTACGTGTCTTGAATTTAAAAGCCTAAGAAAGAAATGTTTTGTTTTTAGTTTTGCCTAAGCTTTAATAGATCAAATATTCATTTTTATAAACAATAGACTATTAGAAAGAAGTAAATACTTCTAATGTTCTACACACCAGAAAACCATAAGGATTAAAGGTATTGAAATGTTTTAAGCAGATTATGTGAACAATACCAACCATTTGTATTATAGCTACATGCAGTTTGGCTTCTTCTAGTAAAATTTCATCTGTCGGGCACTCATCTTTTATATTATTTGAAAGATGGAAAGACTGAGCAGTATTAGGCTGTTTTAAAACAGAAAGAGATCAAGTTAAATAAACATTGTAAGAAGAGAGCAAGTGCTCTACTCATCAAAAATTTCAATAATTCATATCAGAGTTGCTAAAATTATGGGCGAAGTGTGACTTATTTCAATTGTGATGATATATTCTTTTGGAGAGTTTTGGAGTTTGTTTTGGTATTTTTTTTTATTGTTTTTGGTTTTATGTTTTGAGACAGGATCTCACTATGTGGCTGGCTTTGAAGTCACTATGTAAGCCAGGCTGGTCTTGAACTCACAGTGATTCTTCGGCCTCCACCCCTGGCCTTCGGGTCTTCTTGGAGAGATTTAGAGCCAGATTCTTCTCCAAACCTGTCATGCTGACTACTCTCTACATCAGACTGTGATTTCTGCTTTTTAAATAGTAACACAGAGAGAGAACTCTCCATCTCTCAACCCAGTGGATATGTCATCTTCGCCAGAGGCCACTGGTTAGCTTCAGCCAGCCAATCTGTAAAAGCGCTGTTCACCTCCTATTTCATCTAAGAATGATCCCCACAATCCTCTCTTTAGAGACCGATTTCACAGAAGTCATTTCACTAAGAGAGCAAAGCTAGAAAATACCTCCCTTCTGTTTTCTGACATTTAGTTAACAGAATCAGTTTTTTATTAAAGTCTATAATTTGACAGGCAGATCAAGGAGAGAAAGGAAGACTGATTTTTTTGGGGGGGGGCGGGTGTCAACTCACAAGAATAACGTATTCAATGTTTGTTTTTTCTTCTACTAAAGTCCAATTAACATTTGTCAGAAGTTTCTCCGTTTTAAATAAAGTTATTGTGTTCTGTAAAATCTCCTGTATGTGATGAGTCACATTCTGTATAACCCTTTGTCTTGGGAGAGAAATAGCGTACAGACCTGTGATAGAAAAGAGCAAAAACCTTAACATACTACAGTGAAGACTGCAAAGGACAGACACTGTCACGTCGTGAGTCAGTGAGATTCCGAACTCACTCGCATAGCTGCAATAGAGCTGACTCGAGCGACGAGTTTTTTATTAGACTTTTTTTACAAAAATATTACCCAACTATCTGTTGCCTCTTGTCTATATTAACTCAGCTTCCTCTGACTCGGTCGCTAAAAGCTTTCTACTTCGAGGCACGCACCAGTATTTCTCCAAAGGTACAGACCTACCTGTGCCTCCTACAGGTAGAAGGACTGCTCAAGAAACTACACAAATTCCCCTCCACTGCTAAGGAATCAGATAGGCCTAGGAGTCTAACAAGTTCTCCGCCTGCTTTTTACACACAACAAAATGTAAAGACCCCTACAAGAAGCATCCCTCAAATGTAACATGTCTGATTCCTGAGAAGCAAATCCGAGTATCTCAGTAGAGCTTTCTTTAGGAATGAACTGGAAGTTAGAGTTCTCATGTTCGCTTACCAAAGAGAAGAAGTCAGCGAAAGACCTTTGCCTGCTCACTCAATTCCACCTCGGTGGAGCTACTCTCTCTCTCTCTCTCTCTCTCTTTCTCTCTCTCTCTCTCTATCTCCTCTCTCTTTCTGTCTCTCTAATGGCATGTGAAATGTCTCATAAAGAGTTGAATTGATATCTTTTAAAAATTTTAAATTACAAATAATATTACATGTTTGCAATACACGAAGCTTCTATTCATCTTAGCAAACAGGTACGTGTAATGGCAAGGTGACCAAGCAGTCTAAGGGAGCAGACACATGTACAGAGCACCTTTGGGTCAGCTTTTTTCCCCCTTCCCCTCCCCACCCACCTTTCTTCCTCCATCTCTAAATCCCCTTTCCCCATTTTCACTGTTATTGTTTTTTAGTTTCCGCGATATATAGTGCTCACATTGATTGTGGGGTATTTGGCATCCTACATGACACATCTTAGATCTTTTTGCCTCCCCATCTCCTCTTCCTCCCTCACTCTCAGTCTCTTGTACCACTTCTCATTTGCAAAAGGTCTATCTCCCTGTTTCCTCCTATCAATCCTTTATTTTGCTCTTTATTTACACTTTGCCTTACTCAACTGGGAGATACCATATGGTATTTAAACATCTGTCTCACTTCACATTGTATTTTCAGGTATATCTATTGTCTTACAAATTTCTGAAATATGTCCTTCTTTACAGCTGAGTAATATTCCAGTATGTATAGATACCACATGTCACCTGTTGGTGGACATACAGACTGTCTCCAGAGATTAGCTATTAGGAATTACACTGTTATAAACACAAAGCATGCATATGATGTCTTTAGAATGGTACATATGCCTTACCTAATGTCTTAGCAGATAGAGTCATCATGTATGAGTTAAACCCCATAGACAACAATGATACTGCTTGTACAAAGAGGATAAACTAAAACAAAACATACAAATAGTTAGAGCAAGCAGATTAAGTTTTCCAAAGATGATCATTGTCCATTTAACCACCAGCAAAACTCTACTTTAATCCCTCTTTCAATCCTGTCTTTGATAAGTAAGGTTAAAAGGATGTTTTATGGATATTGCTTGAACATAACCAATTGATGAAGGAATTAATTTCCAATCAAAATGGGAACATAGAGATAGACTTGTAGATTCTGCCATGAGAACGCCAAGAAAAGCTGCCCATCCAGGCAGCAGCCAAGCAAAGCCAGCAAGGTAGTCACTGTCACAGACACAGCTGGGCAAACAGAGGCACAGTTAGGTCCCAGATGCAGCAGGCCATGCGGACGGTGGCCGGGTAGTCTGTGTGCTGACCCTCAGCACTACTGCAGTGTACCAGCCCGGAAGGAGCAGGCCAGAGCTGTGGCGGGGTCGAAGAAGGTGCTGTACAGCAACAAAAATATACAATGCCTCGGTTTTGCCATTTATTAGCCATGCGGTCTGGGGCCTCTTGAGTCTCAGTGTCCTTCATTGAAAAATGCAGTTAATAGCAATATCACCTCCAGCGTTCCCCAGGCTCGGCTGACAACAGACACCTGTCCTAGAACGTGTGTTAAATGTACTGACTCCCAGGCCCCCTCCGAAGACCGGGATTCCTCAGACGTAGGATGCAACTCAACGGATTCATAACATCAGACACAATTAGGAAACACTATAAGATGGCACCCAAATGTTAGTTAACATCCTATTCATTTGGTTTCAGGGCAATTCATTACACAAGAAGGAATTGAAAGCTCTTACACACTGGTTACTTATTCATTTTACTTGGAACATGAGAAGACCCAAATCTGTGCAAAGCCACCAGCTAACCTGAACTCCAGATTGAGCCAGGGGGTACTTGTCCTGGAGATTTCTACCACCTTCTCTACCTTCCTCAAGTTCGTCACAAATAAGGAAGCACCTACACCCTGCCAGCAGGTGCACTGGGCTCTTTGGAGCTCACCTGGGGTGTCACTGGCATAGACCCTGCCCCACCAATCTACCCAGAGGAGAAGGCTCTCTCCCACTGATGTACTGAAACAGCATTTAGGGTTCTGCTCTAGTATCTATAGGGATTGCAATGCTCCCCCTAACAGTATTGTTCCACACTTTCTGATAGTTGTTTCAAAAAATAGCATTTATGTACTCAATACATTTATTAAGCATCAGATATTCTACTCAGCACCACCTCAGTTCCAACAGGAAGTTGAGGCAAAGTGACTCTGTAACTTCCGCAATCCCTGAGCCTGGAAGTGATGGAGTCAGGACTGGAATCTAAGAGTATCCAAAACCCCTGTCCTTCACCAATACAATGTACTTGTCCCTTTTACACTGTCTACATAAACAAACCTTTGTCTGAGATCCCCTGTGCTAAAAAAAAAAAAAATGCATTTTCAAAGTCCACTTTGAAGCTAGCTAAGTTCGTTATTGGGTACAGGGACAAGTGCTACAAAGAAAGTAAAGGTGAATAAATAATCGTGAGACATGATTTTTCCTACCATATGTGGAGCCTCTACTTTCTCTTCAGCCAGATTATAAATGTCAGGAGCCAAGAGTATGCTAAAAACTCCTCTAAAACCAGACCAGGTGATAACGATTCCCAATCGCCAGTTGTACTCATGGCTCAAATACGTCAAAATAGGACTCATTAAAACAACAGCAAGCATCCTATGGACAGAAAAGGAAAAAAAGCATTAAGAGTAAATGAATCACAACTTGTATCACTTACTTCGAAACTTTGTACATAAGGCTAAATTGTATATAAAAATTTTCAGGAAAGAGACAACAACACAATATGTTGGTGTCAGTCAAGCTTGCTGAAACTAAACCTGCTTTCTAAACACTGTGTTAAGTTTGAAAAATAACACTAGAGTATGGCAAGCCAATAAAGAATATATCAATTGGTTTGCACAAGTCACTAGCCTAAACATGGTACCAAGATAGTCGAGATATTGGGTGGACTGCAGTGATTGTGGTTATGCACAAGAGATAGCTCATCATCAAAACACAGGGGGCCTTTCTCTGAAATTTCTCTGAAGACTATGAAATGATGGCCCAGGTTTAGCTCTGCAGGAATTTAGAATTAAGTGTAGTTCTAACTTCTCAGAGAAAGAAAAGCATAAATGAATTTGCAGCTTAGTGAGAATAGAAGACCTTAGAGTTGTGGTAGCTTGTACACTTTGTGTGCTCACCAATATTTTACATAAGGAGCAAAAATGTATCTCACTTGTCTGCGACAAATGTGTTGCCTGGAGTAAAGTCATTCTTTAAAAGTGAATTTGAAAAATACCTAATAGTTGGTATAACCTGACTTCAGGCAATAATAAAAGGGTGGCAGAACTATCCAAAATATATATTATAAATAATAGAAATATTCAAATTTTAAAACAATGAAGTAGATGTGGAAACAGGAAGTCCATCTTACGGTGTGGCATCAGCACAGTTGTACATAGTTAAGTGATGATACAGTTAAGGATGCAGAAGCTCTGTATAGTAGTGGTGCACTGAGAGGTGGCGCTTCGACTTCAATGACACCAGAGTGCTGTAGGAAGATTGCTCCCCTTTACTGCATTGGGTTATTTGGTAATATTTTTTCAAAGCTATTGTGTGGGGGGGTTTTTTGTTTTTTTTGCTTTGTTTTGGTTTGGGTTTTTTTTGTTTTTTGTTTTTTACTTTTTTGAGACAGGGTCTCACTTTGTAATTTAGGCTGATCCTGAACTTACCCTGGAACTCACAGAAATCCACCTGCCTCTGCCTCCCGAGTGCTGGGATGACAGGCTTGAGCCACCATGCCCAGCACTGTGGTATGTATTGCTGATTGCTGCTGGGCAAGAGTCACCACATCCGGCATTGTTGTATGTGAGTACCAGTGATCCGAATCCAGTCCCTTGCACACTTGCAAGGCAGGCACTGGAACCACCAAGCTAAACTCCCAGCCCAAAACTACTAAGTTTTAATGCCATCTTACATATGAATATAGCTTGCAGTATGTGAAAAAATAAGACAGAACTTACAACTAGGAAGCATAGCAACTAGTCATCAAATGAAATGCTTTGTGTGTTTAATTTTAAAAGCACACTCAAACATGTGCATCGATTTTCTTATGTTGAAAATACTTTGAAAGTTTAAAACATCATAGTAAACAATCAATATTAACATTTCTGTGCACACTGAGACACAGTAAATATAAACTTCCTTAATTATTAATAAGCCAGTGTGTTATGATACCAACATCTGTTGTTATGCTTCTGGCATAAAATCATGAAATTAAATCAGGACTTCATATTAGTGAAGAATGAGCAGAGTCTAAATGGAACAGAGTCTTTGGAAAGAGACTGAAGGGACAAGCAGGTGACGGACGTTCTGCTTGGACGAAGTGAAGAGAACAAGGAGGAGAAGACACACGAGGCGGCTCGTGAGGGGCCGGCGAGAAAGTATGTCTCACCGCATCCCAACAGCCAGTGTTTATAAACACCAATTTACGCTGAAGGATAAGGCCATTTCTCACTTTATTTCTTTTAACTTCTATTGACTTAGAGATTCTTAAGTGTCTGAGTGATTTGTTTTTTCCTAGTATGAACTCCTCATACTCTTTACAACTACTTCTGTCAGAGATCTAGTTACCTAAAGATTAGCAGGAATTGGGTTTTGATTATTTTACTTTTATTTTAATTGATTTGCTTTCCTTATTGTTCATAGTCCTTATCACTTTCTCTTTCTAATATTCATTATTTAATATGCTTGCCTTGCTGGAAGCCTCCATTATAATATAGACTCTCCTTTGGCATACTTTTTATTATACAATTTTGACCAGTCAAGTGTCCCAAGTACCCAAAACAATGCATGGCATTTAGTAGATGCTTGATAAATATTTGCTGGGTAAATAAACACATAGAGTGGTTTGGTTTCATTCTTTAATTTTATTTAAAATGTTTTGTTCTAAAATCTGATCATTTCTCTTGGGAATCCTTTCATGGCTTGAAAGTTTCAAAAATTCTTTCTCATCCTAGAAAATAAGGACAGCTGGAATAATAGTGGTAACTAACCTTGCTGCACATTCGTCTGTGCCAGGCAGGGAGCTAGACAAAGTCTTAGACTTGGATTCTACCCGTAACCCTCATAGCCACCTCTGAGAGAGTTCTTTAATTATGCCCCTTCTGCAGATAAGTGCAGTGAAACCTGGATTAGGTAACTTTTCAAGAGTCATATGATCACAGTACCTATCAAATATGAAAGGTGGAATTTGGACTCAAAGGTAAACACACTTATTGCGTTAAGAAAGAATAATTAACTTCAAAATAATTTTTCAAGAGATCCAGACATAGAAATAGAGCACAGATAAAAGAGGACTACTGGTTTGACAGCCACATGGACTCAGCATGTGGCCTGCAAAGTTAGACCCAGCAGTAAGGGGCAGGAGCAGAGGCGGCAGGTGAAATAACATAAGAGTGAGTACTTGAGCTCATGCTTTGCAGTGAGTAGAAGCACGTTTCCATGAGGATATATTACAAAGGAAGCGCCACTGGTCACTCCCTTGTGTGGCAATGAGGTTGTCATGAGTTCTTGTGGGAGACCTAGCTATCTGAACAAGCACTCCCTTTCTAGAACTGCATTCATGGAGTCAGACATAATTCACTTTATGGCAGCTGCTGATCATGCTAATGATGATGAAGAGCTCCAAAAATGTGAAGAGCCATGAGTGAAAAATCACCACTGGGAGAGCATGTTAAAACTATTTCCTGGTTCTTGTCTCCAGAGAGTTGACTCAGTACACCCAGAGATGACGTCTCTGCCAAAGTCAAGGGTGACATGGATGCTGCTACTTTATCTTATCTTGTTGCACAAAACCTGAAAAACTCCCTTTCCCTGGGAAAGCTATTGTCAGGGCCAGGATAATAGAGCAGGTTTCCTGACTCCCTGTCAAAAACTTTTTCTTTTTTTGCTGTTCATGCCCCAGTTCTAATCCTGCGTTTAATTACTAGGCTCAGAAAAACAAACTTTAAAATGTAATTATTACCTTACAAAATTCATTGTCAGAAATAAGACGAGAGTGAAAACCACAGTGTGAAATCTTAAATACTTGATATCTCCACATCCAATCACAATGCCAAAGAAAGTATATATTAAATGTTCGTACACAGATGAAAACATTATTAGGAATCTAGGATGAATAAAAAGGAAATGACAGTTGAAGCAGTGCATTTAAACAAAGAGAGAAAATCATGATTCTTTTAAATCTACAATTTAAAGTAAAATTCCATCCGTTATATAAAAAATACTATGATCTCTGAGCTACTGATACTTTACTGATACTGAAAATATTAATGTCAACAATTACTGGCACCTTCAGTTCTTTGCAAATCTAACTTAGAGAATAATGTAAATTTAAAATTTTTAAAATTTTTTTTTAATTTTAAAATTTTAAAAAAATTATATAAAGGGAATTTTCAGTAGGGTTCACAAAGTCATGACCTCTGAAGCACTTAACTTCTATGAGATCTGTAGGAAATACAGAACAGGAAACTTACTTAGTAATTACATGCTCCATATTCGCTTTAAAGCTTAAGGAATCTAAGTTCAGTCCCACGGTGATCAAAGCAACAATGCCTGACATTCCAAACAGTTCCACTGGGGAAGGAAAAAAAGTGAGCAAAATTTAAAGTGCATTTAAATCTGTGCACTGAGGTGCTTTATCTTGGGGGAAGAAGCGGTGGAAAGTTGGAGATTACCATTTCTTACTCAGAAAGCTATTTCAATGGACTGCCTTAATCTTATCAATCAGGGATGGCAAGTTTTTTTGTTTTGTTTTGTTTTGTTTTGTTTTGTTTTGCATTTGTAAAGGCCCAGTCAGTAAATATATAACCTTCAAAGGGTACATGGCATCTGTCACAACTGCCCACTCAGCTGCTGTGTCAAAGTAGCCATAGACAATATGCAAGCAAATGAGTATCTGTTAAAACTTTATTTTGAGGGCTGGGGGTTTAGCTCAGTGGTTCTGGCGCCTGTTTTGCAAGCGCAAGGGCCCGGGTTTGATCCCCGGTAACCACGTACAATACTGGGCGTGCCCAGCAGCAATCAGTACCACATACCACAGTGCCGGGCGTGGTGGCTCACGCCTGTAATCCCAGCACTTGGGAGGCAGAGGCAGGAGGATTACTGTGATGTGAGTTTGAGGCTGAGCTCAGGGCCAGCCTGAACTACAAAGCAATACCCTGTCTCAAAAAAAACCCAAAAAACTTTATTTTGAGACGCTAAAATTTGTATTTCATATAATCTTCACATAGCACAACATATTTTTGTTTTATAAAACCACTGTAAAATTTAAAAATCATTCTTCACTAACAGATTGTCCAAACCACGCCTCTTTGACCCCAGTGCCAACCGCACATTGTCACTGAGGACAAGGATAATGGAAAAGCCTCTGTATGCCAGCTCGGAGACAAGCTCAACGGACTCAGAGTCATGGGCCAAGCCCAGTGTTCCTTTGGCACCTGAAGTGCTTGCAGCTAGCTTTTCCTTTTCCTCCCTAACTGAACTTATAATTGCTTGGGCTGTAAAAAGATCTGTGTCTGTATTCTGAAGCAATAAAACTAGCATGAAAAATGTTTGAATACCAGAAATACTACCAGTCCTAAGATGCAGTCCTCAAACAGCGCATCATAAACAATGGGCAAAAAGCTAAGAAAGAAAATGAAAAAAAGAAAAGTGGAAGAACGTTTGAAACAGGACAAAGTTGTTTGTTGTTAGAATATGACCTTCCTTTTCTCCTTGAGTTCTCTTGTCAAATAAGTGTCATTGTATAATTGTTGTGAAAGTTGAATCACTGCTTAATGAATTAATACTATTTATTGCTTTGGAGAATATTTTATTATTCCTTTCACTTATCTAATTACTTAAATTCACGTTAGATTTTTTTTCTTGCTCACTTAACTAAGTGAAGTTAACTTAAATAGTCAACGACAACAAAACCAGTTAGTGCCACAAATTGTGAGATAGTGAAACCATCTCTCCAAATCTTAACTTCAAATCTTTATAATTCGTATGACTGGATTTTTTTTTCTAGTGCTGAGGATCAAACTCATGACCTTGTATTTACAAGACAGGCATGGCACTACTGAGCTAAATCCCTGACCCTTTATAACTGAATTTTGAATACCTTTTTGGCACACATTTGATTCGAATTGAATTGAATTAAGTCGAACTCTCAAGTTTTCTGGCTACATACCTAAATGAGCTAAGGATTCCATACTGCTCAATTCAATGACAATCTCATCCCTACTTGGAAAGTTGTAGGTCAGGACTGGGAGCCTTCTGCTGTGGAAATGATACTAAAACATTCTCAGGAACCCCACCTTCCCACACTGCTCCTACTTCACACCTGTAGGCAATAATAGATAACAGAGCAGGTCCTGTTGGGTAAATAAACACATACAGTGATGTGGTTTCATTCTTTAATTTTATTTAAAATGTTCTTTTCTAAAAACTGATCATTTCTCTTGGGAATCCTTTCATTGCTTTAAAGTTTCAAAAATTCTTTCTCGTCCTAGAAAATAAGGACAGCTGGAATAATAATGGTAACTGACTTTGCTGAGCAGTAGTCTGTGCCAAGCAGGGAGCTAGATAAAGTCTTAGACTTGGATTCTGCTTGTATCCAGAGGATGCCAAGCCCTGAGTGCAAACAACTCCAGTTTTAAGAAGGAAAAGGAAAGGAATCCATATTATTTAACTGTCATACTTTGAAACCGGTGGAGTTCTGGAAAATATTTTGAACAAGCTGTCTATGTGTGGGGTGGGGGTTCCTTGATTTTTAGTGTCTTCCAGTAACCTTGGTATAAAGATCCCCACCATGGCCATTTCATGACCATGAATATAGAGTTAGGAAGAAATGTGCATCATCAGCTCTTGCACGCTCATACGACCTATCAACTGACCTACAGCTCACCAGCATACCAGCAAGTCACAAACACACATCAGCTTGTTAATGTCTGCCTCTAACTTATACCCACTGCAAATCAGATGTGATTGGCCACTTTCACAGATAAAAATGCTTAAGTTTAGTGGAGTTATTTACCCAAAGTCAGTGACTAATAAACTGGGGAGCCTAAGTTTGAACACAAGTCTTCCCAACTCCAAAACTCTTCAAGGTCTAATATCAGTTTATTCAGCCAACATGTGGTTAGTTACTCTCAAGCCTCTGAGCTTGGCTGAGAGGAGACAGAATAAATAAAAAGGGAACTCAGGGGTAAACTCCACCCCAAGGAACCTGGAGTCTGGGAGACAACAAAGAGACTAATTTTTACAGAGATTTAAGGCATCCATAAAAGCTTCATAGGAGAAAAAAAGAAGGAAATGAGTCTCCAGTGAATGTTTTCTATAATTTTACTGATTTTGAGCAATAAGCAACCCTCTCCTTCTGCCACAATTCATCTGAAGAAGAAGCAGGGCTTTCAGATACCTGGAGGTAAAAAGAGAAATAATGAACCTTGAAGGTCTTTCAGGTATGGAAGTTAAGGCACCTTGAGAGATGAGATCAAAAGAAAAAAAAATTGACAGTTTGGCCATAGTTCCTGTAGTTCTTGGGGACCTTGCTCTAGCCAGTAAGCATTTGAAGTCCTGGTTTTACCAGCTGGGAGTCCACCAGTGCCGGGCACTCTGACTCCTGTAATTATTGCACTTTCTTGCCTCTCTTCCAGACAGAAACATGTGCAATTTCTCCCTCTCCTTTCCTGCTTAAGGATTCAGAAATGGACAACACCTCAACAGCCCCTCAGGTTATGAGTGAGTCAAGGAGAGCCTGCTGAGCTGAAAGGCCCTCGAGGGCCTCCCTCAGAGCCTTCTCACTTCACAGATGGACTGCGCAGTCTCAGCACAGGAAGGAGCTCAGCTCTTCTTCCTCTTCCAGAGAACCCCCAGTGACTACTTGTGAGACTGAAGGGTAGAAAGCAAAAGGAAGGAAAGTAATCAGAGAGGGACACAGAGAGGACAGGACACGAAGTGACAGGAAAGAAGGCTCAGAGACAATAGAGAAGAGCAGCAGAGGACAGTAACATAATATGACAGACCACAAAAGGGGACCTTGTTGAGGGAAAGTAACTGGAACCAAGATAAGGACAAAAATCAAGATTCATAAAGTTTACTTTGATAACAGCATATTCTGTATTTGTGTCTGCCTTACCAATGTAGAAAGTCATGTACACCAGTGAAAAGCTGAGAATAATATTAGTCAGCGAATTGTTAAACAGGTCGGTCAATATAAACTCAATGACTCTTGCACACCAATATCCAAACGTGATGCTTCCAAAAATGTCCAAGAGGACGCCAACAAATATGTGTAGCTCTATAAAAAAAGAACCAAAGAGTGGAGTGATGAGTTCGATTTCATTCACTGATGGAACTTGGTTTTCTGTTGAGTCTTTGAGTGGGATCTTTATCCTTCAGCAGTACGAGCTTCCCATAAAAGCGTAATAGAGAGGAAGGTTTACTTATCCCGAGACAGAAGTTTCAAATACCCTCAGGAGGCAGGCAAGGAGCATAAATGTGAACAACCTGTGACAAATTGGAGCGTGAATACCCAAACAGAAGGAAACCCGGGTTGCAGACGTCACTCAGGAGTAATGCCCAGCATGCATAAGGCCCTGGGAATGATCTTTAGCACTAGGGGGAAAAAAAATAAAAAGGATGACCATATTCGCAAAAATTTAGACTGAAGTGTACTAGTCAGCTCTCCTGTTCCTGGGACAAAATGGCTGACATCTAAAACCTTAAAGAGGAGAAATGTATTTGATTCACAGTTTCATGGGTTCAGCCCATAACTTCCTGGCTCCAGGACAGAAACATCATGGTTTGGCCGAACTGCTCTGTACACAGCAAATGGGAACCAAAGCTCAGGGGAGACAGCAGAGAAGGAGGGCCCATGCCTCGTGACTTCCCTGGACACTGCCAAACACGTGGTTTTCTAACCCCCTCGGGAACCCCCAAGCCAATCAAGCTGCTGATCAAGGTTAAGCATCACACTGTGGACTAAGCAGATCAGATCCAGGGTCCCGGTGATGCCACAATCACTTTGCAACTGCTACCCCTGATCCAGGCGGATTTTTGAGAAATGCAGGAGCAGGTTTTCATTAGTCATAAGAACAGCCAGTGTTGTGCTCGCATCGGCAGCACAAATAATAATAATAACAGCCAGTGCTAATGGCAGTAAGTGGATAAGGGCCTAAGCAATAAAGAACCAAATGGCAAATACTGTCATAGCCTCAATGCCTGAAGTTCCTTCATTGAGAACCCCTGGAATGTCCCCCAAAAGGCTAGTAGGATCAGAGGTGCCTCCCCTGTCAGAAATGCTGAGTCACTGGGGATGTGACCAGGGGGATGTGTTCCTGTCCCTGGCTCCTCCCTTCTCTCTTTGGGTCCTGGCTGCTATGGGTTGAGCAGCTGTCCTCCCTCTTACTGGTCCATGGATCCTGTCAGCCATGGTCTCATCCTTTCAAAAACCATGAGTCAAGGGCCAGGGATTTAGCTCAGGGATTCCAGCACCTGCCTTGCAAGCACAAGGGCCTGGGTTCAATCCTGGTAACCACATACAACAATGCCAGGCGTGGAAACTCACGCCCAACAGCAATCAGTACCACATACCACAGTGCGGGATGTGGTGGCTCACACCTATAATCCCAGCCCTCGGGAGGCAGAGGCAGGAGGATCACTTTAAATTCAAGGCTGAGCTCAGGACCAGCCTGAACTACAAAGCTAGACCCTGTCTCAAAAAAAAAAAAAGAGTCAAAATAAGCCTCTCTCCTTTAAGCTCTGAGTGCTGAGTGCTGGATATATTGTCCAGTGATGGGAAAGTGCCCTAGTATGGGCAATCAGTGGACAAGAACAAAACCTGCTCTGCCCCCACTGCCTCGCTCCTCACTGAGAAATGCGGCGAACTAACATGGCCGCATGTTCCATATCAAAGTGAAGGTCGCACATGGTTACTATCACCTCTAGAATCTGTTCCCCAGGGCTGCAGGAATTATTCTTTTCACCTCAGGTTCAAATACAAATCATGCTAGGGCCGGGGATTTAGCTCATTGGTTCTGGCACCTGTCTTGCAAGCGAAAGGACTCGGGTTCGATCCCTGGTAACCACACACCATACTGGGTGTGGAGACTCACACCCAGCGGCAATCAGTACCACATACCACAGTGCCGGGTGTGGTGGCTCACGCCTGTAATCCCAGCACTCGGGAGGCAGAGGCAGGAGGATTGCTGTGATGTGAGTTTGAGGCTGAGTTCAGGGCCAGCCTGAACAAAGCGAGACCCTGTCTCAAAAAAAATTAAATTACATTAAATTTTTAAAAATACAAATCATGCCAATTCTTAGTATCCACTCACTGAAAACCAGAGTGATCCAGGAACAGGGTACAATGTGAGAGATGATGCAATCCTATATGTGGATATACATACCCACATGCATACTGAAGGAGATAAAAATCATTTTTAATATTCTTACCCTTTGGTGTCCAAGAAAACACCTAACTAGTAATTATTTTTGTTACCTAATACATCATTTCAACTGGTCCAAGGGGACAAGGGAAAGTGAAGACAGTTAGAACATATTTTAATTTCAACAAGTCAGCATATATATTTTTATGTATTTTAATTTCAATAAGTCAGGAAGGACATCCTGAATGTATTTTAATTTCAATAAGAATGGCTTTAGAAAATACACAGACCCCAAATAGTGCTCTTACCTCTAAACATGTTAATTTCATTCGAGTTACCCCGAAAAATTCCAAAAAAAATGTGCATGACACTACAAAAGATCAGTGATTCTCCTCTAAGGAAATCTGTGAACATTTTAGAAATGCCTGGAAAGGAAATACAAAATACAGTTTTATAATGTGGCACGTGAAAATTGTGTTCTTGTGTAGGAAACCTACTAAACAGGAATTAGATGAAGGAAAAGAAGCCCAAGAAAACCGTGGCTGGGATGGATGCGGGAGAAAATCACCATCACTATTCTTTAATTTCACCATTGTGCCACCTGAGTTTCCGGGTGGTGAGATCACTCCTTTTGTCCATGGCCTTTACCATGCTTGAGCAAAAAGATGAGGCAAATCTGAGGACACCACCGTTAACACAAATAAACATGAATTTGACTCCAAAGAACCTCACTCTAGATATCAGTACAAACCATGACCCAGCAATTGCAGTCCTAGGTAGATGTTCAAGAAAATTACGAATGCACATCCACACAAAGACTGGTACATGAGTGCTGACAGCAGTGTCATACAGCATGTCAAAACAGAGGAATAGCTGATGAATGGATAAACAGATCTGACATATCCCTGCGCTTACTAATAAGTGATACAACATTCCTGAACCTTGGCAACGCTAAAGCAAAGAAGCCAGATGCAAAACCCACATATGGTAACCTGTGTTGTCTGTGGTTTTGCTTTCCACACTTTCGGTTACCTGAAGTGAAGCCCAAAAATATTAAACAGAGAATTCAAAAAATAATGATTCATAAGTTTTAAGTAACAAATTACAACATAATGAGCTGTAAAATTATCATCAGTTTCCTAGACCAGTCTTAGTTATTGTTATTAATACCCTCAATGTACATAATTTATAAATTAAACTTTATCATAGGTATGTAGGTATTGGATGAAAGGGACTAGACACAGGGTTCAGCACTAGCCATGGTTTCAGGCATTCCCTGGAGACCATGTGTCCCATAAATAAGGAAGCACTATTGTATTGTATGGTTTGATTTATATAAAGTAGTAGAATAGACAAATACACAGAGACCAAAGAGATATTACATTTTACCAAGGACAGGGGTAGATCAGAACTTCCACATCCAAATTTCCATCTGCTATCATTTTCTTTCTGCCTGAAAGGCTTCCTGAAACATTTCTTATATCACAGGTTTGCTGGCAAGAAATTCTTTCAGGTTTGATATGTTAAAAGAAAGTCTTTATTTCATCTTCTCTTGAAGATCTTTTCATTCCTTGAGCATAGAATTCTACACTGGCAGTATTTTCTTCTAGTTCTCTACAAATGTTAGTGCATGCTCTTTTGTTTTGTATCTTTTTTTCTAAACAGATTTGTGTTGTCTTCATTATAATTCTGCTGTATGTAGTGTTGACATTGTTATGGTTGTTCCTCTGGATATAATGTACATTTTTTCCCCTGGAGTCTTTTGAATTTTTATTTTTCATTGGTTTATAAGGGTTTTGCTTTTTATGTGCCTTGGTGTAGTTTTCCTTGTGGTTATTGAGTAGGAGATCTATTGAGATTCTTGTTATCTACTGCTTCAATTTTATCAAATTTAGAAATGTTTAATGTATTGCTTCCTCAGATATTTTGGTTCATTGCTGAGTCTTCCACTTCTTATTCGTGCACTTTCTTTTTTTGCCTTGAGACAGAGTCTCCCTATGTAGTTCAGGCTGGCCTTGACTGACTATGTAGCCCAGGCTGGTCTCAAATTCATGGCAATCCTCTTACTTTAGCTTCCCAAGAGCTGGGATAATACGTGTGTGCCACCATGCTTGGCTACTTGTGTACTTACTATTGATCCTATTTTCCTGCTTGTTTGCATACCTGATAATTTTCTATTAGATGAGAGACATACATATTTTATCTCTTTTGGTACTCTATAGTTTTTTTATTCCTATAACTAATCTTGAGGTTTGTTCAAGAGTACAGCTAAATTTCTTGGAAACAACATAAGCCTTTTGAATCTTCCTTTAAGTTCTGATGGGTAGCACCAGAGAAGCCTTTAAGGTTACTAAGGCATTAGCTTTCTGAGTCCTCTGCCTGACATCCCATAAATTATGAGGGTTTTCTCCCACTTGTGCAATAGGAAACCAGAAGATGTTTCTCATTTAACAATCTACCTGTTTAATGACTGCTTGGACTTACACCCTGTGTTGTTTTTTTTGTTTTGTTTTGTTTTGTTTTGTTTTGTTTTTTTAGGTTTTTTGAGACAGGGTCTCGCTTTGTAGTTCAGGCTGGCCCTGAGCTCAGCCTCCAACTCACATCACAGCAATCCTCCTGCCTCTGCCTCCCAAGTGCTGGGATTACAGGCGTGAGCCACCACACCCGGCACTGTGGTGTGTGGTACTGATTGCTGCTGGGCGTGAGTCTCCACACCCAGTATTGTATGTGGTTACCAGGGAATTGAACCCGGGTCCTTGCGCTCGCAAGACAGACGCCGGAACCACTGAGCTAACTCCCCGGCCCCGCCCTGTGTTTTTGTTTTATGGTTCTGTACATCTTGTTTGTAGAGCCTCAATGTCTTTTTTTGTACACCAAACCTAGTTTATCCAGTACTCTTTGCTGATAGTACTGTATAGCGCAGTGTTGTGGTTTTATGTTTCGCTATACATTACACCACTGCATATAAAAGTTAGGCAAATAAAAGTGAAGTCATCAAGTTGGACTTTCCTTTGACCATTGCTTTGTTTTGCATATCCCAGTGTACCTACTATATACAATTCCTCACTTAGCAATCAATTTGGTTAATGACCTAAGGGCTTAAATGGAACTCAAGAAACAACAATGCCTAGAATCTATTGTATCTTAGGCACAGTTACTAAGTATATTGTGCAACTAAACACAGCATTCATGAAAAGACAAATGCTTCCAAAACAAGTATTATTTCTATGTCTGATACTGGGGAACAATAAGCTACCGGACATTATGACAATTAAAAGTCAACTGTTTTGGAGCGAGGCATGGTGGTGCATGCTTGTAACCCCAGCATGTAGGATGCTGAGGCAGGAAGGTCACCATGAGTTTGGAGCCACCTGGGGTACACAGGCCTACCTACACTACACAAGAAGGCCTTGTCTCAAAAAACAAAACAAAACAAAACAAAAAACCCAAGAAGTAAACTGTTTTGAAGGAAAAAAATTCCGGATTTACATGAAGGAATTGCCAACACCAGAAATGAATGAGAATGTTTTCTGCATAAAAATAAATCTAACCTACCTCTTAGTAAGAAAAAATGCTACTGAATCCAGAACTCATTCAGATATGTCCAAACTTTTAGCTTGTCTAGGCTACACTGAGTGAGGAAGAACTGTCCTGGGCTGCATATAAGATATGTGAAAAAAAAAACAAAAAAACAAAGCCTTGAGGGCAATATGTTTGTTCTGCATTTAAGCAATAAAGAAATGTTGCATAATAAAGAGTTTTACTTTTAAAAATGAATACAAATCAAGACCAAAATGTCTATGTTACTCCATAAAGAAAATGTCAAAAGCTGGCCAAATACCTTCAGTGATTTTTTGTTTCAAAAAATATAGAAAACTTTCCATTATGCTTCTTTCTTTAAAATGAATATGGAAGCTATATTAAGTAACCTTTATCATTTCCTATTATAACCATATGCAGTCAAGAGATTGCAAAAAAGGAGGCAGGAAGAGAAGGAAGCAACAAGCAAAAGCCAAATACAAATAGCTGAAAGAAAAATAATAGATAAAAGTCAGGGGGAAATGGTACTTAGGAGAACAGAGTAGACAGGAGTAGACTTTCTGAGAAATAAAACTACCTTGCAATGATTTAGATCCTTATCACCAAAAGTATTGAAATCTGTCTTATGTTTCTACAACTGTACATGAAGTGCATGTAAAACTAGAAATATCACTTGCTGAAAAGACTGACGGTTTTTCATTGCAATCATAGGGTAACATCTTAGCTCTGAGCACAACCAATACTTTCAAGGTGGCTAGTCAAATATAGAAACCAAATCCCAACTGTTTAATATTTTTACTGCTGTGTTCATAACGATAGGGTGACATTTTAGAGTGAAATAACCCTTTATTTTACCAAGTAAGATGGGTAATAATATAAAGCCTCAAATTATGTTAAGAATAATATTTTCTTGGACTGGGGATTTAGCTCAGTGGTTCTGGTGCCTATCTTGCAAGTGCAAGGGCCCGGGTTCAATTCCCCGGTAACCACATACAATACTGGGCGTGGAGACTCACACCAGCAGCAACCAGCACCACATACCACAGTGCAGGGCATTGTGGCTCACGCCTATAATCCCAGGACTCAGGAGGCAGAGGCAGGAGGATTTCTGTGATGTGAGTTGGAGGCTGAGCTCAGGGCCAGCCTGAACTACAAAGCGAGACCCTGTCTCAAAAAAACTTTAAAAAAAAAACCTAAAAAATAATAATAATAATAATAATAATATTTTCTTGAATAAGTACATTTGGGTGCCAGATTTTATCCTTACCTCTCTTATTTCAAATAAACTCCACCAGCCACCCATCCTTAAATCCTCCAAAATGGACACAGGTTTGTGATTTGGTTTTGTTGTCTTGTTTTGTTTTTTGGTACCAAGGATTAAACTGATGACCTTACACTTGCAAGGCAGGCACCAGAACCACTGAACTAAATCCCCAGCCCCTGGACACAAGAGGTAATGAGGCCTTGAAAAGATGTACAGTGGCCTTCAAGTCTCAGCCAGCCTGGCATATAAATACTTGGGTTAATTAGGTTAATTAGGGAAGATTCACCTGCCTCTTGTTATCTATAGCGTGTACACAGGTAAACATCTAGACCTCAGCTGTATTGACTTACAACCAACTTGAGTTACAACCACTTTTCAGGAACCAGTTGAGTTCCTAAGTCAAGAGTCCAGTGTAGTAGAGGTTTTTATCAGTAAACAAACTCACTAAAACCTTATGGCTTTGAATCCAGCGACACAAAATAAAGATGCCAATGTTTATTGCCTTCTGAAAAAAATTACATTCCCTACTCAAAAGCTTTCTTTGAGCTATAATCAATATTATTTAAGTCAAGTCTTTAGTGATTGTCTGAGCTTCTCTAGCTTCTTCAAGTCAGCTGGTGCTGTGTCCTTAAGAAAAAAAGCGTTAAATCTTACTTTACTGCAGTCACAATGTATGCAAGAGAAATATAATGAAAAGAAAATAGTGTATCCCCATATCTTCAAGGGAAGGAAAAGAAATAAATCTGACATACCAATACTTTCTAGTGAGTTCGTAGAATGAATAGGGTCTATTATGATAAGAGCGATGCTAAAGAATATGCAACACTGCAAATTCCATTCACTTTCGTTGAATCTTATTACCACATATACAGTTACGACAAACGCAGCAAGAATGCTAACCATTCCACACAGCAAGACCTGCAAATCAATTGATAACACGGTTTAGATTTAACATCAGTGATAACATGACTGCGTTTATCTGTGTGTTAGGAATCAGATCTTGGTTATATTTTTAACTGACATACAATAGTCACACGTTTATGAGGGCACAAGATACCCGGGGTAATTACAATAAGGGTAATTATTGTATCTGTCATCTCAAATATTTATTGTTTCTTTGCATTGGAAATACAATATCCGTCTTCCAATTATTTTGAAATACTGTTTATAATAAGTTATTTTTTAAGTATACTCATCCTTCTGTATGGGAATAAAATCCGCCTAGCCAATTGTATTTTTTTAATTCAAATCTTTATTGGTCCATTATAAATACACATCATCATCACTTTCAACATGGAGTTTGTCCTAATTGTATTTTTGTACTTGTTCACTAACATTTCTCCAGTCCCCCTCCTAGTTTTTTTCTCCCAACCTCAGGTATCTACATTCTATTCTCTACTTCTGTGAGATCAACTTTTTAACTTGCACATATAAATAAAAACACATCATAATTATCTTTGGGTGCCTCAAATGCACTCAACGTAATTTCCCCCAGTTCCATCCAGGTCACTGAAACCACCAGATTCCATTCTTTTTATTGCTATAATATCACCCTATTGTGTGTATCCCATCCAGGCCTTCGCAAATGCAGACACCTCCTCAGCATCTGATTTCTTTTTTTTATTTTGGGGGATACTGCTGGAAAACATTCCACTTTTAGTTTTGTCAGGGACCTCCACGTTGTTCTGATTATGGCTGGATACTAACCCACATTCCCACCAGAAGTGTCTAAGATCTCCACTTGCTCCACATTCTCATGAGTATTTGTTAATTTTGTCTCTTGGGTGATAACCATTCTAGCCATGATGAAAGGATATCCCACTCTGGTTTTGATTTGCACTTCCCTGCTGATTAGTGATGTGGAGCACTTTCCCATGCTCTTGTCGACAATTTGGATATCGTCTTTGGAAAAATGTCTATTCAGATTATTTGCCCCTTTTTAATTGAATGACTTGGGGTTTGGGGTTTTTAATTAAGTCCTATAGTTTGGGTAGTTGTCTCATGTGGGATGATTACCTCACAAATATTTTCTCCCATTCTGCAAATTGTCTCTTCATTTCATTGTTTTCTTTGTCACACAGACACTTTTCATTTGATATAACTTCATTGTTCTTCATTTAATTCCATCAGTCTAGTATTGCTTGTATTGCTTGTGTTTCCGAGGCCTTATCTTTGTCTACACCAGTGTTCTGAATCATTTCTGACGTGGTGTCTTTCAGTAGTTTCACGGTGTCAGATCTTATATTTAAATGTTTGAAGATCTGGAGTATTTTTTAACAGCAAGTGATAGGTGTCTTAATTTTATTCTTCTGTACATGAATATCCAGCCTACCTGGAACCATTTTGTTGAAAAGAACAGTCCTTTCTCCACTGAATGTTTTCGTAAATCTTAGTCTTTTTCGGAAATCAGTTAGTGGTAAATAGGTGGATTTGTTTCTGGGTTTTCTGTTCTATGGGTCTATGTGTCTATTTTTATGCCAGTTTTATGCTCTGTCTGGTTAGCTTTGTAGTATATTTCCAGCACCTCCTATGCCACAACTGTGTTAGCTATTCAAGTTCTTTTGAGCTACTATATAAATTTTGGGACTTTCTATTTCTTTGAAAATGCATTTCAAATTTTATGGGACTATATTGAATTTGTCAGTCAGTTTGAGTAGCATGATCATATTAATAATATTCTTTCTCTCAGTTCATGAATATAAGATATCTTTCTTTTTGCATGTCTTTAATGAATGTTTCATTGTTTTCACTGTAGAGATATATTTTTTTCCTTCTTGGTTAAATTTATTCCGAGGAGATTTTTGTTGTTATTTTATTCTGTAGCGATTGTAAAAAGATTGCATATGCTGGTACAAATTCTTGTTGAATGCAACGATGATGTATATTCATAATATACCAATAAAGATTTGAATTTTGAAAAAAAAAGATTACTTTCTTTTTCCAGCTAGTTCACTATTGGTAATAGAAATCTAACTGATTTTGTGATTTTTTTACCTGGTAACTTACTGAATTTATCAGTTCTAACAATTTTTGGTACAGACTTTGGATATATTTGTACATAATTATATGCTTTCTGCAAATAGGAATAATTTGACTACCTCCCTTTGAATCTAATATTATTTTCTTTCTTTTGCCTAAGTGCTTTAGATAGGACTTTGTTAGTTAAACATCTTATACAGTTATTCTTAAATATAACTTCTAAGTCTATTTTTAATCACATCAATGAACTAAAACTAGCTTTCAAAAAAGAAGAGAAATATTCAAATTGGGTGAAATGAAAACCTAAATATTTGCTATCAAAAATATATTTGAACATGAGAACAATGATTTCTTGAAAATAAAAGGGTAGAACAATTGTTGTTGGCCAACTTAACCAAAATAACACTGGTGTAACTATCATAATACCAAGTAAAATTGATTTAAGGCCAGAAAAAAATATTATTTTAGTTACACGAGTAAATGAATAATGAGAAAAAATTAATTCTGAAAATAACGCTTACAGTTGCTTAGTAACAACTTGTATTTATATACAGTAAAATCTGACATAATTGCAAAAAAAAAAAAAACCTAATAAATCCACAAGCGTGGTGGAAGCTTGTTAGATTGAGCTGAAAAACCAAGACTTGGAAGATTGAATTTCATAATTAACAAAAACAATCCACTGAACAAATCTAGACCTCTGCACTTAAATTAAAAATGTTCATTTCTGTAAAGCAAACACAGAAATTTTAGGACAATTTATTATGTACCAGACTATGAACCAAATCTCCACTAATCACGAGATGTATAAAAATCATATTCTCTGATCACAGTCTGATGAGAGAAATAATAACCTATTATTACATTTGAAAATTTTCAAACTACTTCCAAATAATTAATGGGTAAAAGCATAATGAAATTTAGAATTGAATGATGATAAAAAAAAACTTCTAAAAAGTTTTATAACCTTAAATACACAAGACACCCCCAAAGTTAATAAATCAATGAATATTAACAGTAGATGTTAGAAAGAATAGAACAAAACCAGAGCAAGTAAAATGTTCTCCGAAAATGCCAGAGTCCAACCCGCATCATGAAGAGAAAAAAACCACGCTAAGTGGAAACAGAGGCAGATTTACAGACATCGTGGAGATGAAATCATGAATCTAGGTTTGACATTTCACAATCTTGTTTGTGATTTCTGGACTTCAGTGTGTTCATTTGCAAAATAAGGGTGATATTTAA
>PVIR01008036.1:0-58309 GCA_004026965.1 Petromus typicus
AAGTCCATTTAAAATCTCATGAAAGTTATAGATAGAAAGATAGTTGGGCCTGGTGGGGAGCGCCTGTCATCCCAGCACTCAGGAGGCTGAGGCTGGAGAATTACTGCCAGTTGTGAGGCCAATGGGGACGTGGTGAGTTCAAGCCAGCATGATGTACGTGGAAACAGCCTTGCTCAGAAGACAGAAACCTCTCCTGCCTTGTTCTGATCATTGCTGTCTCAAAGTTCACGTTGTCATCCTGTTTTTATTGGGAAACATTAAATTCTATTGTTTGCTTGAATGTGTTATAATTTCAGATTTGTTAAAGTCCTTTCTAATTTGAGAATTTTAAAAACCAAATTATTTAGAATAGAAAATTAAATAAATTTTCTGTAATATTTGCACCCAGGGAAATTATAGGTTCATTTGTGATAAGATTTCCCATATTTTCAAGTAAAACATAATCCACAGATTTCTTTTAAAAAAACAGCTTTAATTGCTTTAGACAATATGTGTGGAACACTTCATTCTTTGTTTTATAAACTTAGGTATCATTTCCCACATTATTATACCTACAGTTTGCTTAACCACATGCAGGGATTGATTCTCTTCTGCTGTGTATTATAATTCTAAGAGATTATCAAATGTGTGAATGGTTGGCACTATTTTCGATCTAAGAAGCAGTGCAGGTATGAACACTGTGACGCTGTGTTCTTTCATTCGGGATTGATCCCCTAACGCAGGTGTAATGACTCGGACCATGCACAGAAGGGAAGGATTCGACTACATTTTAATAATTTACTGCATGCACCAAGTTGTGCCAGTGAGCCTAGAGGACCCCCAGAGGTTTATGAATATCCCAGCTTCTCCACACCCTCATCAGGACTGGAAGGGGTCTTCTGTTCATCTTTGAGAATTTGATAAACATGAACTGTTTACCAAAAACTAAGCATCTCATTTCCATTGCATCTACTTGATTATGCATGAGGTTTGCAATTCTCCCGGAGTGAAACCCTCTCTACTAAATGGCAGGAGCCACAGCATACATCCTCAGTGTGGGAAACGTAATGATCAGTCCTCAGGACATCCTGTCTTTCCATTACCTGACCCTTCAACTCACCGTATGGGTATCGATCTTCAGATCTGTAGATTTCAGAACCATCCCTGAATAAGCCGTAGGTAAGTCGGTGGGCATTGGGAGAATCGGGGGGGCTCCAGGACAGGTGGACAGCAGAGGAGCTTTGGACTTGTCCTCTAGGTGGAGGCTGCTGGGACGGAGCTAAGAGATAATGGAGAGAGAATCTATCAGCAAATGCAATCAATAAATAGAGAAGTAAACTGCAATACACCGTCAGGTGAAAGGTCTCCAATTCAGGATCACCTTACCAAGAAGAATGTGGTTTACCAAGACATCAATGAAAAAAGGCCACGCGTCATGACTTCTCTAAAACAATATTTTTTAACTATAAGCATAAAACAAACATGAGGTCAAAGCAGCTGACATGAATATATGTGGGGAGGGGACACTAATTTACATTGTGCATTTCTTTCAGGGCTGTATTTTTGAATCTTTTTTGAGAAATGATCGAAGTATGAATAACATCTATTTTTTACTTAAAAGTGAACATAAATCCCATTGAAAGTTGAAATTTAAGTAGCATGCCTCTTGGAGTTTTAAAAGAAAATTTCCATTCCATTAAGCAAAATACCTTCTTTTGCTTCACAGAGCACAACATAAAGGATAATATTTGCAGGTATGCAGAGCTATCCTTGTTAAATAATATAAATATTACAATTAACCATGTAAATATGCTATGCAAATATACCAACACCTGCTATAAATATTTTTAAGATGACATATGCTGTGATAAGAACGTTCTTCTATTTACTGATTTCTGCAATATAAATTTGAACCATAAAAACAGTGTTCTCTGTCACTGTGAATTTTCTTGACTTTGTAAGAAATCTCTCTAATCTGTAAGAGCAAGTTTCTTTCTTTTTTCCCAGAATATGTAAAGAGGAAAATGACACCTAGTTATTTTTAAGAACAATCCAGGGAGACACAAAATCGTCACCTATTTAGAGATGCGTAACCCAGTCAGACACCCAGGGCACAGCTTGACGTATTGTCTTACTCTTCAAAGCCATCAGGTATTTTGTTAAGAAGTGTTTACAAATCATGCAAAGGAATGAATGGCTGCATCAAATATTTATCAGTGCTGTACAGGAAATATCTGCAGTCATTTGATGACTCAGCCAGGGTCTCAGGAGGACAGAAAAATTATGTTCAAATTAAGCCCTTTCCGAAGAACTTAATGAAGTATCTCTCCGAGAGGGTTAACTGCACACGGTGTCAGTTTAGGTGTCAACCTAGTCTGTCACTGATATGTCAGATCCCTGGAAATCCCTGAACTTGTCCCTAGGGGTCCCTAGGAAGATGCATGGGACACACCCCATGTCATGTGTGTGGCTAGGACTGTGGAGGCATCAGTCAGGTGAGGGACACAGGAGTGACATCTGGGGGGCCAGGCACACGCTGCCCAGGTCCCCGCCTGGCTTCTGTGAGCAAGGCTTTCTACAGATGCCAACTCTTCTCTGGGTACTTTGCCCAGCTTGGAAAGGGGCAGGAGTCAAGGACAGAAGGGACTATACAAATCCCATCACCCACAGGATCTGTGGCCACCATGGAGGGGCACAGCCTGCTCGGAGATCCTCCCACATCGAAACACAGGGCTGGGTTTTAATGTTCCGACTTCCTTTCCACCTCCCCTGGATGGCTGATGAGTTCCTTGTGGAAAACTAAATCAACTCCCTAAAGTCAGAGCGTGAGGAAGCCTGTGGGTGCAGCCCAGATGCTGGGGGACAGAGCAGGGGGACAGAAGTCTGGGCTGGCTCTCACGCATGCCTGGAAGACTTTCAGTGAGAGCAGACTGCTCCTTCATCAGCCCTAGTGAGCGACACAATCCATTTGAAAGACAGAGTGCGACACAATAACATTTAAGATGATATTTCAAGAGCACTGGATATGAAATATGAAAACTACATACAATGTAGGAGTCCCAAAGATGATTCACCAGATATCCAGGAAGATAATATTTTGATTCATATTTTAAAGAAAAATATTCTTTAAAAGCACTGGGAATCCTAGAAGTACTGCATATTCTCTCTCTCTCTTCTTTGGAAGTTACATTGTGGTATTAAAGTTTCAACCATCCACATGCCTATTTAGGTCAAGGACAAGAAAACGGGTGATCTACCTCAAAGGGAACATGAGCAAAACAGCGTGACGACGTCTGCGCGGAGCCTTAGAGTTTGGGGATTCGCCACTGTGTGGTGTGGCACACGCTTGGGCACAGAGAGTGCGTTTGATCCCCTTCCTGGCTTTTGTATTGTTGTTGGTAAAATCACCCAGATCTATAAAATACCTCACTTATAGCATTTGCAAAGAACCTTGCAATCCATTGAAATGTATACATTTATTAGGGATTTTATCTAAAAACGCTGTGTGCTACCAGAACACAACAGTTTGGGAAGGGGCAGCAATCCAAATGGAATGTTAGATTATTTTCTAAGACAGACAGATACTTAGGGGATGAAAGCGAACCTTCATCCCCACACCGCAGGGGACAGAATATGGCACGTAACACAGGAAGAGCCGTTCACCCGCAGACCCTGCTCAAATGCTGACGTTGGTTCATTGCTATGGACACCTGTAATCCCAATCTTGTTTGACTTCACAGTACGAACAGCACTTACTTGTCATATAAATGAGAATTTTCATAGACCTGAAGGGTTAGATGGTTTGATATCAGTTTAAAGATAAATAGGAGAAAATCCTGAACATCAGACAACTCAGAACTCTCCTCACGGGCTCCGAGCAGAAGTCTGAGAAAATATTCACACATTTCTTCACCAACATTGCCGAGAAAGGACTCCGCATATGGCAGATTGTATTTTAAGGCATGATGGTGTAACACTGTGACAAGGTCCATCTGTCTGGGAGCTGTGAGCTCGGCTCCCAGCTGGGGAACGTGAGGAGCTGTATGGTTTTAGTCACACAGAAATGGAACTGTCTGACTCTCTTCTCATCTGTAGTAGAGCGTGCTAACGTCTACCTCTCGGGCTTATCTCAGGCAGGAGGGTGTACGCTCGTGTATGCCAACAGTCGTGTGTGCGTGTGTATAAATGGTGCCTTTTCAGTACACAGCACTTTTCTTTCTGCCACCCTTAGAACACATAGCCAGGCCCCCTGGTTTATCACATCTAAAGATTTCTTTGGCAATAAGTGCACAAAAATAATATTTGCTAAAGGAAAAATCACCTTCTATCTTAATATCCTGATGAAAAATTGATCATATAATCCTCCCTGGAATTCAGATGCCAGAAAAACACCAGAGAACCACGGAGATGGACAGGAGCAGGAGCTTAGTACAAGTGTATGATCGGCTGTCTGCAGAGTATTCTTATGTGGCAACTCGTTTGGCTAAAAGAAGAGCACCTTGAATTCATGCCCTGTATTATTTATCAGTCATGACAGACAAGAGAGGAGAAGGGAGAGAAAGCTATTGATCTAGAGCCGACGCTGCTCCAAAGCGGCTCGTGGGAACAGAGCAGAGGCAGGAGGACTGGCGGAAGCTTTTCTCTGCATCTCAGCTGGGGACGCTGCACTGAGACCACCGGCCCCACGTCCTCCACCGCGCCCAGGGCGCCCACCGCGCTGCACCGCGGCCAGGGCGCTCAGCGGAGGCGGCCTCGGGTCGACAAGGGCACACCCAGGAAGCCTGGCACGCGCTTTCCTCCCACCAATGTTGGCAGAAAATTAGTGGCACAGAAATGACTGACTACTCGCCAAAGTGTCTTAACAAATACAGCTCTGGGTGTTTCAGACAAGTGGAGAGAGATGACCAAGAAGAAAATGCATTTACTCTCAAAGATGAGAGTAAATTAAAATATTTCCTAGATATTATAAGAGATTTTTAAAGAGAGAAGAGAAGAAGGTCTTCCAGTTATTTCAGCAGTTTTTGATTAATCTGTAGAAAATTATAACCATATCTGGAGGCCAAAATGAAACAAAGCAATCTAAGGGGGGCATGGCATGACTCATGTCTGGAATTCCAGCAAGGAGGAGGCTGAGGCAGGAGGATCACTGTGAATTCAAGGTCAACCAGAACTACAAAGCAAGACCATGTCTCAAAAATAATAATAGTACTACTAATAAATAAATAATCTAATACTTTACTTCCAAATAAAATTATAGGACATCCAATGAAATTGTGAACCATACTAATAAAATAAAAGCTGTCAATGCAAACAGTCAAAGTCACTCTCAATATTGAATCTAGTGGGGAAAAAGTAAACCTGGTGCCAAGAATTCATTATGTAGAAAAAAACTACACATTAATAAATGAAAATAAAGATATTTACAGTTGAGAGAGGAGAGGGGAGGGAAGGGGAGGGAAGAAAAGTCTGAGAGTATTTATTATTGAGAAATAAGCCCTACAAGAAATATTTTTAAATCCCTTACATTAAAGAGAATGACACAAAAAAGCAAGTTGAACTTGTGAGAAGAAAAACTACTAGAAATAAAAGTATGTGGATAAATAATAAAGACTGCATATAAGTGAATCTGCTTTAACTGTAAATTACTATAAAATCCAGCAATTCCACTTCTACCATATATCCCACAGAATTGAAGCAAGGGTTTGAACAGATTTTTATGCTTCAGTGTTCAAGAAACATTACTCACAATAGCTGATACATAGTAAAACCCCAAACGTCCATCACAAGACTAATGGGACAAAAATGGCATCATACAATGGGGTAGATGTCTGTATTCTGACATAAATATGTGTATTCTGTTTTCTCCTCCCCAATTATTTTAAAAACCTAAGGTTATTTATAACAATTATTAATGTTGTACATACATACACATGTATTTAGAATATATATATATTTCTAAATATTTTTGCAGCATATCTAAAATAATTGTAAGTTAATGTAGTAGGAGTCAGATAATGGAGAAACTAATTGCATTTCAATATATAAGCAATTAATCTGAAAGTAAAATTAAGAAATTAGCTCACATTAACATATAATTTTAAAAATTAAAACCATAGAGTTTTCAGTTTAACCCAGCTGTTTTCTTTCTTGATATCTTCCAAACAGAACTAAAAGCATCATAACTCAGTGATATAGGAACACCCATGTTTATAGAAGCACAGTGTAATAGCTAAACCTTGGAAATAGTTCAAATACTCACCAACCAGTGAATGGATAAAGAAGATGCAGGGGTTTTTTATACAAGGGAATACTACTCTGTGATAAAGAAGGAAATGTCTGAAACATTTCTAGTTAAAAGCATGAGCCTTGAGACCATATTCTGGAGTGAAAGAAATCAGACACACCTGTTCAGATATTACATGGATTCTACATGGTGTGAGGAACCAAAAGTGCAATTTAGGAGCAAAATGTGTTTGCGAAAAAGAAAGAAAATGTGCACATGGGAAAGGGAACTAGGGAAAGGTAAGGAGAAAGAAAGGAAGGAAAAAATGGAAACAAAGCTTTTGTAAATAAGGAGGGGGGAGGGGTTGAAGGGAGAGGAATGGGAAAAAATAAGAATAAATAAATGTCATCGACAGACACAATTTCCCCATGAGGATCATCATGTACATCTCAAATGTACAATAAAATCAATTAGTTTTTTAAAAGACTTAAGAATTCACTTAACAAAAGAAGTTGAAGACCAGTAGACTGTAAATTGTACAACCCAACAAGCAAGATTAGACTTGTGTAAATTGAGAGACACAGAATTTTCACAGGACAGAAGACCCAATACTGTCCAGATGACAACTGTACATCCATATTATTTACATTAATTAAACCTTAGACGCAAACCAGCCTCGACCCAAATCTTGGAAGAGTTGACGGAGACATTGAAAAGGTTCTATTCAGACCTCCAGAGTATGTACAAGACATTAAATAGACAAAAGCATTTTGATAAAAGACAAAATAAAAGTAGTGATCTACAGCGTTTTATTTCAAAACTACAACATTACAGTAAAAAAACGAGGTAGTCTAGTAATTCCATAAAAATAGACACTGGGATCAGTGGCACAGAAGCTGGAAGCTATGTTTTTGTGGCCAATCGATTTTTTTAATGTGGCAAGATGTACATAATTATCATCTTAATCATTTTAAATATACAAGCCAGTGAAATTAAATACAGTCATATTTTTCTACAGCCATCATCTTTCATTGTCCTGAATAGAAACTCTGTACCCACAAACTTTCCAGGTCTCTCTCGCATCCTCTGATGATGATTCCATTTTCTGTGCCTGTAAATTCATCTATCCTAGGTACCTTATTTAAATAGATTTATACCTTATTTTTCCTTTTGTGTCTGACTTAATTTCACATAGCATAATGCTTTCAAAGTTCATGCAGGTTGTAGCATGTGTCAGAATTTCATTCATTTTTACGGGTGAATAATTCCATTGTGTTGTACATTACCACATTTTCTTTATCCATTAATCTTGTGATGGACGTTTGGGTTTTTACTACATATTGGCTATTGTGAATAATGCTTCTGTGAACACTGAAGCATAAATATCTATTTGAGCCCTTGATTTCAGTTCTTTGGTTTATATCCTAGATCCTAGACCAGTGATGGCGAGTCTTTTAGAGCTTTCAATGATACAAACAGCTTCTGCGGCACACATCACCACTGCCCTAGAAGTAGAATTGGCGGACTACGAGGTAATCTGATGTTTACATCTGAAGAACCAACAAACCACATCTACAGTAACAGTCCATCTTTCAGTGTTCCAATTTGTCCACATGGAACAAACGCTTGTTATTTTCTGTCTGTCGATGGTCGCAAGATAAACAAATGTGAACTGGCATCTCATGGTTTTGACTTGCACTTCTGAATAATTAAGAACATTGAGCATCATTTCATGTCTTATCAGCTACATATGTATCTTCTTTGAAGAGATGCTTATTCAATCCCTTGCCCTACTTTTAATTGGATTATTTCTTTCTTTTTTTTTTTTTAGCTGCACCTTTTTAAATACATTCAGGATATCTGTCTCTTTAAATATGCAATTTATATAGATTTTCTTTCCTATTGCAGGCTATCTTTTCACTCTGTTAATAGTGTACTTTAATGAACAAGATTTTTAATGGGTAAGTTTTATCTTTTGTATCTGTTTTGAGGCTATATCCAAAAATTCTTGATAAATCTTAAGTCAAGAACTTTTGTTTAAGAATTTTGTAGTTTTAGCTCTTAGGTTTAGGAGTGTGATACATTTTGAGTTATTTTGTATATGTAGTATAGGGCCAAAATTCAAATTCTATTTTTTTATACAGGGCCTCCCCAGGTACTTTAGGTGGTCCTTGAACTTCCTATGTAGCCCAGGCTGGCCTCCAACTCACAGCAATTCTCCTGCTTCAGCCTCTCAAGTACACCACCATACCCAGCAAAATTCACCTTTTTGAAAATGGATAGAATCCATTTTCCTAGCATTATTTTATTTTTATTTCTCAGTACATGTGTGTTCTACCTAACATTAAAATTTCTTGTGTGAACCTAGTACCTGTACATAATATATCACAGTTCTTTTTCTTTTAATCCAGTTCCACCTCTTGATTCATTTGATAACTGCGACTCCTTCTTGCTCCAGAAAGAAGAGCCATTGTTAAGAAATCAAACAAAAAACAAACGCTGGAGAGGTGGTAGAGAAAAAGGCTCCACACTCAGGGGAATATAAACTAATACAACTGCTAGGAACATTTGTACGAAGATTACTGAAAAAATGAAAACTAGAATTTCCATTTGACCCTTTCTACATATTTTCCTGGAAGAGTGAAGACATCATATTACAATGATCCATGCATGCCCATGGTTATAGCAGCACAATTCATAATAGCTAATTCTGGAAGTAGCCCATAGGTCCATCGACAGATGAAAGGATAAAGACAAGGTGGTCTTTACACAAGGTGGAGCGCTACTCTGCCAGAGAGAGAGACACACTTGGGTCACCTGTAGAGCAATGGACATGTCTTGAGACCATAATGTTAAACAACATAAATCACACAAGCTTAGATATCACATTCTTCTTCTTCTGTGAGGAGCTCAGAGTAAAGATAAAGGGTGATATTTGTCTAAAGTATTATACTTTTATTTAGATGACCTTGATATCTTTGTTGAAATCAATTGACCATCTATGAGATGTGATAAAAATATGTTGTTTCAATTTTAAAATTTAGTTCAGTAAAAGATACACCGTCATTGATACTCCACTGAGCACTTGTTCTGGTCACTTTCTGAGGCAGTTCCGCAAGCCTTCTCTCCCGCGGGCCTTCGGCTGTGGGGCTGGGCCCCCGCGGTGACCTGAACTGATTCTGAAGCTTGCTTCTCATAGTCATTTTACTCTGGCAAACAGCCAGACAGCAGAAGGTTCCTGATCCTGTGAGTAAGGGAGATGAAATCTCAACCTGTTTCTATTGGACAGAAATTGCCATGAACTTTTGGTCAAGATGGGATCATCAAAAATAAGATGGATATTTAAACTTTACATGGAATACACTTAACACATCTTAAGGGCACTATATCTTTTACTATAGCAAGTTTCTAAAATTTAAATATTTACTATATTTTTTTTCATTATTCTTTACGTGTCAGAATTTCTGGACTCTGTTTCACTGGCCTACTTGTCCATGAAGAACCACGTTGCTTTGATTACTGTAGCTTCACAGTTATTTCAGAAGCCAGCAGGTATGAATTCTCCAGCTACCTTCCTTTTCAGGATTGCTGTGACTCATGGGAACTCTTAAGATTCCACCTGAACTTTAGGACAGGATTCTGATAGGGACTGAACTGAGTCTGCAGGTCTCTTTGGAAAGTAATTTTCTCATAGTGATACGAAGAAGCCTCCTATGCAGTGTCTCATGCGGTGTCATTCCTTTAACTTTACCTCCCTTAATTTGTTTTAGCAGTGTTTTGTAGTCTCTGGTGTGAGTCTTTCATCTCTGTGGCTAAATTTTTCATACATTGTTAGTGGAACTGCTTTTAATTTTTTTTCAGATTATTCATGGCTTGTTTATAGAAACAATTATGTTGCATATTGATCTTCAGTGTGCTGCTTGGCTGAATTTATTCATTCTAAAAGCTTTCTTGTGGGTTCTTTTGCACTTGATGTGAATGGGATCATATCACAAACAGAGATAATTTTCTTGGCCATGTGGAAGACTTTTACTTCTTCTTTTGTTGTCCGATTTCCCCAGCTGCTACCTGCATTACACTGATGGGTAACGTCAGGAAAAGAACACCCCAAATTATTCTTGACTTGAGAGGGGAACTTCCAATATACAATGCTAGGGATGCTAGCTAAGGGGTTAGGGTTTTTTTTGTTTGTTGGTTGGTTTTGCAAAAATGTTCAGGCAATTCAGTAGGAAAAAGATAGCAATTTCAACAATTATAGCAATTGTTGGATATTCATGTTCAAGAAAGTAAAAAGAAAATAATTAGATGCTGACCTCATTTTTTAGGTGTATAGAATAAATTCAAATTGCTTTACAAACGCAAATACAAAAGTGAAATATGCAAAACTTTAAGGAAAATACCAAGAAAATCTTTGTTTCATGGGTCAAATATTGCTTAGACAAAATACAAAACCACGATGCATAAAAGGAAAATTTGGGCAAATTAAACTTCATAAAAATTAAAGGCTTTTTACTTTTCCAACATATCATTAAGTGAACTGAAAGGGAATTAACATAAGTTTTATCTTAAATATGTAAAGAATTTGTTAGGTCAACAAGAAGACACATTGCCAAAGATGTTAAGACATACCTTGCCGGAAAATGCTCATATGGCAAATAATTTTATGAAATAGAACAATACTGGCCATGAGGAAAGCGCACGTTAAAGCCACTGCATGCCCTCAATGGTTAAACTGAAACGTAGCCAGGTCAGAGGCTGCTGACGCTACAGAGAAACTGCAGAGCCCAGAATTTGCTGCTGAAAATGTAAAGTGCCATACTGAAAAGGAATGGGCACTTAAAAAATAGAATACATTCACCATATAAATCAGCCTTTTCACTCCAAGCACACCCAACAGTTCAAAAACATGTGTCTAAGGTGGGCACGGTGGCAGACACCTCTAATCCCAGGCCTCTGGGAAGCTGGGGCAGGAAGGTCCGAAGTTTGAGCCTCGCCCGAGCAACTTAGAGATTTTGCAAGACCTTATGTCAAGATAAAAAGTTTTTTAAAATTAGGGCTAGTGATATAGCTCGCTGTGATGGCCCTGGGTTCATTCCCATTATGAGAGAGACAGAGAGACGGGGAGAGAGAGAGAGAGAGAGAGAGAGACAGACAGACAGACAGACAGAGACAGAGAGAGAGACAGAGAGAGACAGAAGGGAGGGAAGGGAAGGGGAGGAAGAGAAGGAAGGGAAGGGGAGGGGTAGGGGAGAGGGAGGGGAGGGGAGAAGGAGGGGAAGGAAGGGAGAGAAAGGAAAACAGATCCAATGGAGACATTTGTAACAAAAGTCCATAGAGGGACTATTCATAACAAACACCAGAGAGAAGCTATATATTAACTCACTTATGGACCAAGTGATGTCTACTAATGAAGTGCTACACTACTCAATAAAAAGAACAGACCACTGCCAACAATTCACATGAATCTCAACAGCATTTTATGAAGAAAAAGACTCTACATACAAAAACCTAAACACTATGTGATTTCACATACTCAAAATTTCGAGGAAAAGCAAATTTATTGGACCAAAATCGTACTGTCTTGATGCGTGGGGCAGAGCGGGGAATGGACCCTGGCTGGAGAGTGAGGGGGACTATTCTGAATGATAGACGTGTTGTACACATGCTTGGCCATGGTGTTTACATGTCACAAAATTACTTCAATGCATCAACCTGTATGTGTAAAATGATCAAACCTCCATGAGTTGTACTTCCATGAGATACTAACAGAACTGCCAGATGCTCTCTGAGAAGCAGAATAAAGAAAAAAATGTGAGTAAATTAAGGCAAAGCATAAAAGCAAGAAGAATACCTACAAGACCAAACACAGATGTTATGGATGTCTGTATGTGCATGTGCATGCATGTATCTGTATGCATGCATCTTCACACACACACATACACGTAAGCAGAGTCCATAGACAGATGCTTAGGACCGACCAGAACACCACACATCAGGAAAGTATGTAAAACAGGGCAATTTAACTCTTCCTTTGTTGCCAGCTCTCCTTCCAAGGAAAGCAACTCTCATTTGGAAAGCATGAAACGATTATCAGTAGAAGAGAAGTGATTCCCCTGACAGGGGACAGATGTCAGAGAGGCTCTAGCTACTTTCTCTAAATTCAACACCGCTGTCCATTGGAAGTCACATTCTACATCCCACGCTGACTTCTTGCCCAATAAAAGGGAGAAAAAGCATCACTGATGGCTCTTGGCGAAGCAGAAAGTCCGATCAGAGTTATAACTCCAGTTCCAGAACTCAGAGAGGAGCGCGGGTGGCACCTCAGTATTCGGGGACATATTCCTGGCAGCACTGCACACCAAGCCCCAGGTAGGCACAGATCCAACAGCAGACACCGCTGCGTCCTTCCTCCTCTGCCCTGTCCCCGAGGCAGGTCCTCACCTCTGCTGTCGACAGGGCGAAACGCAAGTACCTGTGACATCCAGGGGCAAGACGGGTCCTCCACTCATTCCTGTCCCAGCAGCCTCTCTGCTCCTCCCCCTCTGTTTTCTGTGCTCTGCTTCTACCTCCCTGCAGGTGGGGACCCTGTCAGACGTCTTTCCAGGAGTTAGCCCTGCTTCCGTGAGCCTCTAACCTACACTGTTCCATGGATTTTGTTAAATGTAAATGTAAAGTAGTAGTAGGAAGAGCCATGCATTGGCAAGAAGTTCTAAGCCAAGGGTCACAGTTTCAAAGGGACAGAAAAATTAAGAGTTATCTACCCCGAGAAAAATTATGGATGTAAAAGCTTTTAAAGTTAAGGACTAAATCAAAAACACGTGGAATGACCAAGAACGCTCCTCTCAGAGGAGGAAAGGCTTAGGATAAAACAGAGCATCTACTGGAACCAAGAAACGGACTTGCATTCCTGTGCCTGGACCCAGGCACTACCTCAACTATAAAAGAAGATGCACTAGAAAGGGAAAAGGCACCAAAATTTTTCACATAAAACCAGTGGCAAAAATTACTAAGATTATAGGTGTTTTAAGCCAGACTGTCAAAATTGTATATAAATAATGAGCTACAACTCACACTCAAAAGGAATATGCTAGAATCTATACTGCCCACAAAGAAATCAAATACATGGTTCATGAATAAATAGCAATTACTAAATCCAGATTTGTGTTTTGACAGCATTTACACACAAACCAGTTATGATAGTCTTTTCCCAAAGGAAACATAAGTTGCTGACAGTTATTTATACTAAAATGTAGAGGATTTTATACTAAAATCCAGATAAAATACAGGACCCTGGAAAGCAGCTACCCAGGACCCAAACCTGACTGTGCTTCATCTTTAGTAATGTCCTTCCTGTCTGCTTCTGCAGTATGGTTGTTCAAAGGCTGGGACTCCCACTCCCCTCCTCCCCGCCCCATGGAGGCAGCACACGCCATGCACTGCCCGTCCACGGTCTCTCCTGACTCGCGGCACTGCCTGGCGCTGTGACTTGTGACAGCCTCTGGACACCCCAGGGGGGTATTGTAGCATATTCTGTTGCAGGGGTTTCCTCACCACATGTTTCCAGCAGGAATTTCTCAGGAATTCTGGGAAAGGTAAGAATATTTGATCTTGAAGTAACCACAGAGAAACCATCAATAAGTTAAGAAGTTACCTGGCAGACAGAAGTGACCTTGAGAGGTCAAATGGAGGCATTGGACAACAGTACTGAAAAGTCCAATGATACACATAAAATGTAATCTTTACCTTAAAGGAATTAAAAATGTAAATGTGAGAGATGCTTAAACAATCAGCATAACAAAGAGGAAAGGAAGCGAAGATAAGGATAATATCAATAAGCAACTAATAGTAGAGTAGTATACCTAAAATTCTGAAGAATGAAGAATATAAAACTCATAATGAACAAAAATAGAATTCTATTTGTTATAGAAAGTTACCTAGAAACAAATTCCTCTGTGAAGTAAGGCGATTAACCATTTGGTTTAATCAATACTGCTCTGATTTTAGCATTAAAAGTCTCATATCTTGGGAAGTCCTCTCATCTGAGGAATTGGTTACCTATTTAGTAATTTAACTCCAACAAACTGTTACAAGCTGCTCATTAAAAACAATATTTCATCATTTCCGATTACTTAATCAAAGAAAAGCCCATACATTTCCTATAGTGTAATTTTTAAAAAATTTAAACCGAGTTACGTAAGCCTTGTCCACGGATCCTAAGTGCGGAAAGAAATCGATTTTGATTGAAGCAAGAAAGTCGGCCCAGCCGGGCCCTCCCCACGCCAGAGAGGCGCCGAGTTCACTTACTTTTGCTGCAGCCCCACGAGTTGTTGACATCCAAGTGGCTGGAGCCAGGGACACAAGCGTCACACTTGGTACCCGTGACGAACTCTTTACAGAAACACTGGCCTGTGACCAAGTGACAGGTCCCATTCAAGGATCCTGAGAGATGACAATTACAGGGCTGGCATCTGAAAATGAGACAAATAAAACATCAGACACAATCGCGCTTTGATCAATAACACGTCGTCTACGTCACACCTATCAATAACACTGTGTAGCAGAAGCTCCGTGTCAGCCAACAGCCTGAAAAGGACGCTGGGGCGAAACACACTCAGGATAAAACAGAAGCAATATTTATCCCACGCTGCTCTTGATAAGACTGCATGAAGTCTTCCCTTTGAAAACAAGCTGCGAGTTCCCAAAGTGTTGTGGTTCACATATCTTTCTGCACCTTCTGGGTCAGCCTGAAGACAAGTTATTCGATTAGTCATCCTGTGAATCGTGCTGTCTTACAATAGCAGTTCCACTGTCAGCTAAACATTGAGATGACTCTCCCCATCAAATTATTTTTTAAAGTAACTCTCCAGTTACAAAGCAGAAATCTGGGGTGAAGTGGTCAGGGCTCTCCCCAGGGGAGAAATTAAAATTCTGCTCTGGTTTTGTAAAGATTAAAGATTGTCACACATTTTCAGAAGACAGGTTCTAGTATTGCCAATGCCAAAACAGGTATTATATTTTACTTTTCATTTTATGTGTTAATACCCAGAACACTTGGACATTTATTTAGGACGACAGGAAATTAAAGCCATTAAAGACGTTCATGATATAAAGAGAAGGAGGTAACTTTGCTGCAGCTTAGGTTTCTTGGGACCAGAGTCACCGGTAAGAGTTAGAGTGGCAGCTCCTGGCCGTGCACAAATTCACATCTGTGTCCTCAGAGTGAGTCGCTCATCCACTTAGCCCTGCGCCCACCACACTGGCTAGGGTAAGCCATGCAGGTGCCATGACAGGGAAGCAGGGCCTGTTCACAGAAAGCGGACCTCCATGGACTCCCCTCCGAGTCCTAAGGGGGATGCTGATGGGTGCAGCGACTTCACCCCACTGCACTTTGCGTGTGAGCAGCTGGATCATCACTCAGCATCCTTCAAAAGGCCGATACAAGCCAAGGCTGCCAAACAAGCTGGAAATTTGTTTTATAGATTAATATCCCCTTGGGAATAAATAAAGCACAATTTCTCCTGAAAACCACTGGGCTACACTTAGCCCTTTTCTATAGTCGTAACCAGAGGACATTTCCCCAGCAAACAACTGTATTAGGTCCCTCATCTGCACACCCTCCACCAGAATTCCACTTCAGATAGAGGTTGTATTCCGGGTAAGTGTTTGAGCTGAAGAAAATTATGCATCAAAATTAAAATGGAGTTATAACAGCAATGAAATATTTGGTCCTTAATTTCATTATATGCTATTAGAGTTCATTGTTTATAAGCTCTTAATGGAATATTGGTGAGCGAAAACAACAGGAACCAGGCTCCTCTCAGGGTGTGCATATGTGTCTGTGTGTTTATAAATCAGAACACAGCTCATAAATGAATGTCTCTGGAGTACTTTGGTTTTTATTACCATTCACTCACGAGACAATCACACTTATTTTGCATACCGTGCATTTAGAGTAATGGTTTCCAGTGTATAACATAATTCCTTCACTTGATGTAGTTCTATTTTCTTCCAGCCAACTGCCACACACATAATTCCGACTCAACAGTGTCAATATCCGTAGATATTAAGTTCCAAATCCAAATGGAGTAAATATATCATGCCACAGCCAAGCATGCACTGTCCAAGTAATTAAATGTGTCTATTCTTGACTTTATAGTCTCTTCCTCTACCCACTGTTATATTGAAATATCTGACTTGTTATAATTGCTTAATATCAGTTAGAGAACTTTCCCTGAACACAATTCACTGGAGGAGACTTTTCTGAATATTGTAGTTTGTTTCCAACCCAAAGGACATGGGGGCTAATTTTATAATTAAAGTTCAAATCGAATGATTCTTTTAAATTTCTCAGCCACTCAAATATAATTTTAAACATTTGCGCACCTCTTTAGTGAGCGAGCCACAAGTTTGATGTCAGTTTATAAGTTATCCCTCCTCCAGAGTACCTCCTAAATGAAATACATTTCACGTTTATTAAAACAAAATTATACATAATAAAGGAAAAGACATTTTAAGCTTAGAAAGAGAAACACCAAACTAAGATGAATTGTGATATTGATTTTGCCAGGATAAATGGTTTTTGTAATATTAATATAAAGAAACCTTTATTACACCGACTCTCCTGGTACAGCCTGAGCTGTTCCTGCAATCTGTTTAAAATCTTCATTTTTCATCCTTATGGGAAAACCTCACTTGCTAAATGGATTTCATAAAGAGTCATCTGTCAAGATTTATATAGATAAACAATTTGTGATGTTTATTGACCAGTTCATTACGATAAACAAAGCAGAAGTAGAGCACACCAGTCTCTGCCAAGTCTATGCCGCCGGGGCTCTGCGGGGCCCACGGAGGCTGGATTTACCCGATACATCAGGAAAGGAGGGAACCAGCCCGTCTCCGAGATCACGAAGTTCTTTTTCCTGGGAGCCTTTTTCCAATTATACAAACAATAGGATTATCACTATTTGCAGAAACGTAACTAGTAACAAAGCGAGTAGTTTTCAATAATACATGTCGCTGTCAAAATCTCCGTCACTTGAGGGAGAATGTTCTAGGGGGTCCAGGGAGATCCTGCGCAAGGGGACTGCTCTGTTGACATTTCTCGTTGCACACCTCTCTGGGGCCCGGGGCCTTGACTCGTGGGTCCCCCCAAGTTGACTTTCACATTGACTGACATAAATAGCACTCACCAAGGCCCAGCCATATCCGGGACTGAAGCAAACACCTTGGAAATAGGCGTGAATACCATAGAAGATCAGTCTACTGTGAAAGCATAAGCGGTCCTCTCGGTGATAAAGATGTCCAAGCTCTTGGGATGGCTATCGGGTAAGTCCTGAGCCTGGCGACAAGGGGAGGGGAGTGCCAGGGAAAGCAGGACTGTGTGAGCATCGCCAACTTGGAAATCCAAAATTGGAAATGCCCCAAAATTCACTGATATGACATCAGAAATGGAAAATTCCGCACCTGACCTCGTGAGTCATGACCAGAACACAGGGACACTGAGAACGACTTTAAAAGTTTTGTTTCAGACTAGCCATAAAGAAACTTAGACATAGGTCCTCCTATTCTCAAGATACCTCCTTTATGTACTGTATATGCAAATATTTTAAAAATCCAAACATTTCAAAATCTAAAACACTCTGGTCCTAAATATTCCAGATAAAGGAGATGCCACTAATTTCAGAAAAGAAATTTTAGAAGAGATACTTGGGCTAAAGTTTAATAAGACAGATAGGAATAAGGCAGATCAATCAGGAAGGGAAAGGAAATAGACAATACAGCAGAGGACACGAAATTACAAACCGTCCTCCGCTCAGGCTTCGAGGCAGAGCGGAGCCACTGTGCAGCAGCTCAGCCTTGCCCTGGCTAAGAGCCCTTCTCCTCTGCCGAGGAGATTTGGCCTCTCTGCGCTGAGTTCCGGCATCCTAACAGCCTAATGACAACATCTCCCGTCTCCTTGAGGTGGGACATGACTCCCAGCAGGACTGAGGGCTCGTCCTCAACTTCTCACAGCTGGAGACTCAGGGCTTACTGAGGAGGAAGTGGGAGGTGGACCACTCACCAGGAAAGGACGGAGAAGCTAACAGTGCCTGGCCTCCGCCCTGTGGGAGGTTTCCCGAGCACAACGGTGGGAAGTCACGAAAACCTAACCTAGGCAGTGACTCCCTCCCCCTCACACAGTGGTGACGTCCTAGTCAAGGGAGGAGACAAGGCTGCTTTCTAGAGAAGAGCTTACTTTGCAAGGTTTATGAGTTCCTCACCTCCTTCACTGCAGTCACACAAATCGCACTGAGGTATGACAGCACCGTCAAATTCTTGAAGAGCTTTCAAGTAAAGAAGAGATGATATTTATTCTCCATGGTGCCAGAGGCAGCCATAAGACTCAGTCCAGAAGTCACGTTGTTGGGAACTTTTTTCCATACATGAAGAATGGATTTCTATCTGATGCTGAGTAATAATTGTTGGAAATAAACATACGCTAGTTCATGAAATAATGGGATTTGTAAATTTACATCTAGTGAAGCAGCCACTTATCAGTTACTCTGAACAGTGATGTATGCAAAGAAATGTACAAGGTAGAGTTTAACAAAAATTATTTTTAAGGCCCTTTCCAAATCTATAGAGATAAGATTCTGTGATGCTTAGTGAGATTAAGTAACTAGCCCCAGGGGACAGAAAATCTACTTACAGGGTCTGCAATCTTTATCTACAAAGAAGCAGACAGCATAAGTATTTCAGGTTTGAGGGCCAAATGATGTCTTCTGTAACAGTGCTGATTCTGCTGGAGTCAGAAACTAGCTATAAACACTGTATACAGAATGGACATTGTCGTGCTCTGATAAAACTTTATTTAAACACAGGTTGAGGGTCAGCTTGAACCTTTACATCATAAGGGTCTGAACTCTGGTAGAGCAGACTGAATTATGGCTCACAACAATGTACAAGTCTTCATTCCTAGAACGTAGATGTGATAAAGGAGTTTGAGATAGATTATCTTGGATGATCTAAGAACACCCAATATAACTACCATGATAGTTATAAACAGAAGACAGGAAGTTAAGAGTCTGAGAGGAAGAACATAAGGACATAAGTGGAGGTCAGAGAAGAGAAAAAATGTACTAGGCAGACAAGCTCTGGGGAAGACAGAAAGATCCCCAGGTAAAATGATTCAGGGGTCTCTGGAAGCTAGGAAAATGGAGAAAATAGATTTTCTCCTTCAGGGTGCAGAAGAAACACAGGTGGCCCGCTGACAGCTTGGTTTTAACTCAGCAAAACTAATTTAGGACCTCTGACCTCCAGAACCATCAGACAATAAATTTGTGTTGTATTAAGACACTAAATTTGTGGCAATTTATTACATCACCAATTGGAAGCTGATATAACTGGTCTGCTAAGGAAGCCACGCTGAGACCTAGTTATCTGCGGGCTCAGCACTGCCCCCTTCCTCTCACCTCAGACTGGACATGTGCTAGTCACAGAGGAAAAGAGATATTGCTTGTAGGATCATCTATAATCTATAACAAGGGAGAATGAATGGTTATATAGCTGTGGGTTCCTGCAAAAATGAACTCAACTCCTGAACTTTCCCTCTATGCGTCCTACAATGACCTGTCTAATTTCTCTCCCAGCCTAGTTCTCCACTAGTTCTTCCACTCAGTTCTTCCTGAGGAGGAACTGGCCTCGTGACTTTCTCTGACAAATAGAATGGAACAAAAGCAAGAGGGCAATACTTGCAAGATTAGTCCTCCAGGGTCTTTGCCTGGATCTGCCAGGTCCTGAAACGCATACACACGCCCAGGCTAGTCATGCACATGACGAAAGGCTTGAAGCACCACAGATGACAGATAGCTGTCTCTCAGAGAGTCACAGAGAAGCCATAATCTAAGAGGCACACTCCCTGAAGTTTCCATTAACACATAAAAAAAGAGACCAATGGACTGAAAAGTGTCTGCTTCTCTTTGGAGTCATTCATCTGGTTCTCGGAGAAAAAGCCAGTTGGATAAACTGGAAAAAAGTACATAAAAATCTGAGCAAACCAAAGCTAAAGGGCTCAACCCTGGAAGGTTCACAGCAAACCAAAACAATCTCAGGACAGCATCTTCCTCTAGATCCCTGGCCAGTCTCATACCCTGTATTACAGTTCAGTGAGTGTCTGCTGGTAAATAAGACCCGTGGTGACCGTCTTATTTCTGAAGGCTTAATGTGAGATGTGCTGAGCCTAATGAGTACAGAGCTCATCACAGCAAAGAATCCTTTAGGGTTGTGGCCTGCAGACGTTATGCAAGAAAAACGGGGTCATTCAGGATTTGGAGCAGCCGGGGGAAAGTGGAAAGGGCTTCACAGTCACACACCAATAAGCGTGGCACCAGAGAATGGAGTGAGTGGTATGTGGGTCTGAGACAAATTAGATATGCCCCATTTTTGCTTCGCTGTTTTGGCGTTGGGCAAATATATATGTGTGTATGTTTATCAGCATATATATATATGCATATATATATGCATGCAGACATGTTTTCTTCTTTGTTTCAACACTGATTAAAGTATATTTCCTTTATGTTTCAGAGGCAAAAGAAATACTATCTGCACTTGGATCAGCTTTTTAAAATACACGTCCCCTTCTTTTGATGGGTAATTTCTGCAGTGTGGACCACTTGGATGGAAACAGGTAAACGCTCTTCCAGACTGGCCACAGGAAGCTATTTTCTGTTGTGGTTGGATATTGTTTTCTTGGAAGTATAAGAAAACTGTAGAAAATGAACCAAGAAAAATAAAGCAAAGAAAGTTATGCTTAACAAACAGAACATGGAGAACGAAAGGGCTCTGTGTCAACTTCATGCAGGATGATTTTCTGAATACAGAACTGGAAAGGGTAGGTGAGGAGGTCGATGTGTTTTCCAAATGGATTAAGGAAAACAATGATACTTTTATCTTCGCCTGGCATAACTAATATACACTGTATACTGTACATTTTAGAACTTTAGAAAATGTTTGTATTTCTAAGCATCTGTCTATGTTCAAGGGACATTTAATTGTTTATAGTGATTTTCTTGCACTTTAAGATTCTTAATATCAGGGCATAGTTATTTTTCTACACTGTGTGTCCAGATTCATTTAGACTGTGAGTGAACTTTTTCCTCCAAGTCTCAAAAATTTCTTCAGCTAGATGAGATCCCATAAATTTTTGGCATCTTTGTACCCATTTTCAAAACAGCAAATGTTAGTACACATTCAATAGCAACCAGAAGTCAACAAAGACATTCAAGAACACTATCATTCAAAAATTGAAAAACATAAAAAGGAGAAAGCCCATTTTTATCCCCCTCAACGAAGAGTAAATGTGTAAACCCAGGCAATTCTCACTGTCACACTTTGAAGCATTTTTCCTCTATGACCTTCTGTGCTGGAGGATTTCCTGCCTAACGATTATCAATGGTGAAGTGAAAAAAGACAGCAAAATTCATCAGTGAGAGAGAGGGGTCAACCCAAATCGCACGCTTCCCACAGCACCAAGTTAAGAGTCAAATCTGAGTAACTCAGTCCTGTCAGCAGCTTTATTCTTCCTGCCATTTCCAAAGAAGCCGTGTTACATGCGATAGCTCTTTACCTTCCACAGTTCTTCCCATTAGCAGCCTGTGGCTTCTTCTCTACTTGTGGAGCCTCACGGCAACATGAGTGGTTCGGACTCAAGTAAGTATTTGCAGGTTTCCATCTTTTACATCAAGAAGATGGTAGTGTGAGATACTCATTTTTATTTTGCAGGGAAGTGAGAACAGTCACCTAAAGAGGAACTTGTTGTGTGTTGGTTACATTAAGAATAGGATGCAGGAGAGATACAAGGATTCAGATTCAGAGGCACTGATTGGATGCAGCAGGGACCTAATATGTGGTATTTGAGACTCATTAACGTATATATAGTTGTTCAACTTGTGGATTTAGATATCAATGGTTTATATTTAGATGTTCCTCCAAAGCATTCTATGTTCGTTGGTGGGGCTTTAGGGTGGTGATAGGATCACAGAGGTGTGACAGACATCAGTAGATTAGTCCACTGACGAATTTATCACAGGGTAAGATGTTGGGAGGAGAAAGTTGATTGAAAGAGGTTGGTCTTTGTTGGGGTATGGACTGGAAGGGTCAATCTCCCTCCTCCTCCCTTGATCTCTCTGCTTCCTGCCTGCTCTGCCATGAACTGTTCTCTGCTGTGCCACCTGCCTTGGAGTCAGGCCATGAGGCAAGAAAGCCCTGCAAAGTCTGAGGCAAAATAAACCTTCCCTCCTTGGAGTTGTGGGTGTTGACTTGTGTCTCACAGAAAAGACAGTGATTAGGACAGTCGATGTGTAAACTGAGGTCACATGTTAAAGCAGGGTGCTCAGCAAAGAACAAAACACACAGAAACCAAAACCTAAGAAAAGGACAACTTTAAGAGAAACAGGATACAGGAAGCTCATTGGCACAGAGAGCAGCCATGAGCCATGAAAAGCAGGCAAAGTCATGCTTTGTCTTGCCCTGGCCATTGGATGTGATGTGTGTGGCACTCCATTCCCCATCTCCCACATGAAGACAGAATCAGTGCCATAGTGTCTCTGAAGCCACAGAGAATTCTAGAGTTACTGTAAATTGCAAATCACAGATTCAACTAATAAAATCTCATGCCTAGTCTTTTTATATATTTGTCAAGTCAACCCCCCAATCTTTAAGGAATGAATATTTTAAAGAACAGACGTTCCTGTTTCTGCACAGGGAAGACAGCAAGTCCCCCAGACAGAGCTGGTTCCTCTCTGTCTCACTCATCTCTTCTCTTGCACAGTCTGCAACAGGTGTTGGTCCTTCTGGGGATGGACCAACACAAAGTGGGCTGTAGACTCCAGCCTTGCATGTGTTTAACACCAACTCCTCATTGGAGAGGGGACTCTTTCGTGATTACTTCATTGGTTTCTGTCCCAACACAAAACATCTCTCTCTCACCTGCAGTCAGATCCATCTCCACTCTTACTAGTTGCTCACTAAGTTTGTGAGAAACTAAGTTTGTGTGAAAAGTCCCAGACTTTTCCTGACTGAGCCCTGCGAAGCCTTCCAGGCAGCGCTCTGCAGAGCGACTGAGATAACTACTTGTCTCTCTTCCCTGTGGAACTTGTAAGGTCTTTGTCCTGATGAACCCAGAGACTGAGATGCGAAGCACTCTCTTCCTATCCTACCCCCCAGGCCTGCCAGCCTGCCTCCCCATGGGGATGACGTCACGCCTTACCAGGTACAGGAGGGTCATGCCACCCCTCCTGGGTTCCCAAGGCCTCTCCAGGGAAAGCCCATCCTCCAGTCTCATCCCCTAGCCCAGCTGTATCCTCACATGTCTTTATGCACCTGTGCTTGATTTGGATGTGAGTTTGAAGAGCTGTCTACATTTTAAAGAGACAGCTAATATGCATAACTCACGTGATGAGAAAAAAAGGAGTGAAAAAATCCACTCCTTTAAATGCCAAGATGTGAACAAAGAATAAGAAATCACACAACTTCCAGAGCTCAGAAAGTAAAGCCAAACAGAGAAAGACGCTAAGATAGTGGTGAGGAGCATATTTATAGACGATTATATTAAAGAGATTTAAGTAAAAACAAAGGGAGGATTTGATGGACAAAGCTCAGAAGGAAGAAGGGGAGGATGAGTAAGAAAAAGAAGAGTGAGAGGAGAGAAACAGAAGGAAAACCCATCAAGGCCAGAGCAAGCTATTTTTAGGAAAAACAAAACAAAACAAAACACTGTTTTTGTTGGACCAGATAAACAATTATGAATGTCTGAAAGCACAGACAGTGGGAGGGGGAGAGGAGATGATGTAAAGATCTTTGTTTGTGGTCCGCGAGCAGAGGCCCGGGTCATCTGCACAGGCAAGGCCAGGGGGCTTCATCAGAGGCTGGAAACAGTGTAAATGGAAAGGGAAGAGGTGAGGATCGAGGAGCATCCCTGGCCAGGATCAAGGGGCCCAGGTGTGGGGTCTTTCTCCAGCCCCTCCCAGGTCCCTGAGCACCAACAGGGATTACCCCAGACCTCACATGGAGAGGAAAGATCGAGATGGTGATAGGCCTGCTCCAGTCAAAATGAAAACAGGTCTCTCCTGAATCAAATGGCTTTGCTCACGTGAGGCATAGAAGACCGTGAAATGAGGGATGAGATTTGTTAGAGAAGACCAGGCAGGGAGACCGGACTAGAAGTTTAGAGAGGTCAAGGAGCAGGTCATATGATGGCCCTGCGGAGCTCTCTCCATAGAAAGTAGGTAGAGTGCATAACAACCAGCCTCAATGGTACCATCGACGTCCCCCCAGGTCTCTGACACAACATGCACTGCACATGTACGTTCTGAGGCTGTACAGGCTGATAGAGTCTTCATAGGAAAGAAAGCGGAGCCCTCAGACCACCAGGGTCATATCTCTAGGGAAACAGAAGTGCAGATATCCCAAATGACAAATAAGTGTAGCTAAGCAGCATAAAAGTTATTTTGACAAATATTTTCATCACAATCTTCCTACAGCTTTTTAAAATTGAATTAAATTTTACCAACAAGTCAAAATAAACTAGCCTAGCTCTTCACAGTAGTTTCGTTGTCACCCAGCTACAGTGTGACAGAGACACTCAAGAGGCATGAGCGCAAAGACAGAGTCGGGGGCTCCATGGCAGAGTCCTGGCCGGGTACGTGTGAGGCCCCAGGTGTGGTCCCCAGCACTACAAATACATAAAAATACATAAATAGAAGAGACCAGATCATCTCAAGCCCTGGAAGAATTAGCCATGATCATTTTTAAGGAAATATATTTTTTGAGAAGTAGATTTGACGGAGATTCTCTTCTCGGTTCAGTTCATGACATTAGTGGCTTGAAAAGAGGGGTACTAAAGAAGAGCACATTAGCCTGTGCATGCATGCACACACACACACGTGCACTCTCACATGCACACATTACGAGGGCTGGCACATGGATATACAATGTGCATGCGTATGCATCTTCTCCACTGTACCTGTCTCTTCATCTACCGACTACATCTGATTAGAAAAAACAGCCCCTAAAAGCATTTTGAACTCTAACCTTTCTCTGCATCCAGATTGTAATTTGTTTGTTGAGGTAAAAAGGATTTCATCTCATCTGGTATCCTTAGAGTCTAGTTCAGGGCACATCTGTTAATATACCACAGCGCAGCCTGAGGTAGTCAAAGGTTGTCATTGTGGTTAGTCAATAGATGCTGAAGATTCAAAAACACTCTGAGAAAAAGTGTTTTTGGTAGAAGACAATGCATTAGTACAAACACTGACTGAGGGTAAAGACAAAGTAATCACAAAGACAACTACATGAAATATTTAATTATTCATGAGTCTAAGATTTACCTTCCAGTTTGAGGGTCAAATCCAAAGTAGCGGTCATGGCACTGGTCACAGCGGTGCCCGGCGATGGACACATCCTGACAAGGGCACTGTCCCGTCAGGCCATCACAGACGTGACCTGCTGCTCCAGTCGTGTGGCATGAACAGGGCAGGCAGCCAGTGGCATTGCCGGGAGCAACGTAAAAACCTGGAGACAAAGAAATGAAAAGTTTCTCCTGTCACTGGGTCCAACCTTCCCTTAAAAAGACACCCCGAGTCCACAGAAAAACGGAACGTTCTATCCTGGCCCTCGCGCGTGCCCAGCGCAACTTTGGTTGTATTTGCTCTTTGTGAGGACATCAGTTATGACCAGAAGAAAATGGAGACAATTACACTGTACTGCACCATCTTCCAGCTGAAATCTGTTCATCTCAGCTCACAAACAGCACCGTCCGCCTTGCAGTGGCTCAGCCCATAGACTTGACATGGAAGCCAGCTTTGAAAATACACAATGCTAAAGGACATTCGAATGCAGCAATGACTTTTTAAGGGAAAAATATGTCTTCTGCAATGGTATTTGTTTACACTATCAAATCACTGCCATCTGAAATTAAGTTCAACCAAGTACCCTGGATTTTGTTAAAACTTGCAATGCCAGAGCCCTCCATTCCCTCACTCGTGTTTTGCCGACTTCAAAGTCCTGCGGAGATTGTGTCCTGACACTTTCAGCCTGCTGCTCCCCACCCCCATCACCACCTCCCTAGTCAATACCCCCAACTTTGTCATAACCAACACCACCGTGTGTCCGCAGAGAGAGGCGAACTTATGTTCTTTACCTCATTTAGTTCTCAAAGCAATGAGAATGATGCAGGTATTATGATTTATTATTATTTCCATTATGTATGTCAGAAAGCTGAAGGTCAAGGAAGTTGACAGATATCCCAAATGACAGAGTTAAAAACTAGGATAACTCAGGTCAAACTCCCTCCTACCTCCCACAGCCATGGCCTCCCCGGGACCCGTCTTGACCACAATCACACAGCCCTTCCCTAAAGCAGGTCCCACACGCCTCTGCTGAGCTCTCCCCGCTCACCCTGCTGAGGGCTTCAGGGCTGCAGCCAGACTTCCTCCTACCAGGGGCACCACTGGGCCTTTCTGTGGATGATTCTCTCTACTGCAATGGTCTCACCCACCACTGCTGCCCACTTCACTGTACAGAAGGTAGGTTCTGTGACTTACTCAACAAATGTCCCCCAGACAGTGTAGGCAGAACCCTAACACTTCCTCAGATGCTCCTGAAGTTACAGCTGACCTCCTTACCACCAGCCAGGAGCCTCCATTAGAGTGGTCACCACATCCGCAGAGGTCACCGTTTTCCCCAACACCCAGAGCTCTCCTTGTACACAGTGTGCTCTTCATAAACTGCTGATGGACCGATGAAAACTGATCAAATTACTAGAGAGGGGGCCAGGGATTTATCTCAGTGGTTCCGGCACCTGTCTTGCAAGTGCAAGGACCGGGGTTTGATCCCCGGTAATCACATACAGTGCTGGGTGTGGAGACTCACCCCAGCAGCAATCAGCACCACATACCACAGTGCCGGGCGCGGTGGCTCACACCTGTCATCCCCGCACTCGGGAGCCAGAGGCAGGAGGATTGCTGTGATGTGAGTTTGAGGCTGAGCTCAGGGCCAGCCTGAACTGCAAAGTGAGACCCTGTCTCAAGAAACCTAAAAAAATATATATATACCAGAGAGGCCCTGAGTGCCATGACTATCCCTCCTAAAAGTACACAATTTAGAGCTTTTAGGTTGTTTCCAAAACCCATATTTTTGTATAAGAAATTTAAAGAGTGATTCATACACATCTGCAAGTTTCTTAAAACATCTTGTACACCAAAAGTGGGAGATCACAAGTGACAAAATGCAAAAAGCCTCAGATACTGGAATAATACACAGGCCTATGAGGGAGGAAGGTTCTCTGGTGTTGCGTGATGTGTGTGTATCTATACACACATGTGCATGCATACATAGGCACAAACACATGTAAAATCCTACGTGGAATATTATTGAAGTGTAAGAGATTAGAGAAGCAGTCTCCTGAGCAAGATTGTAGGAATGAAAAATCAATTGCACGGTTATCACTATCATTCACTTCAGATAAACAAAATATTAGTCAGGTGGAGGAAAAGGACAGGAGAAAAGTGAACCTTTCTGTGTTATGAAGTATACAGGGAAAGACTCTTAATTAAGTCAAGGTGACGCTGCTCCACCTGAAAACAAACCCTTCTGTCACGTCACCAGCGATTGCTTTGTTCTTCTCCCAGGCTCCGTGTGTCCCCCTCGCAGCTTCTGGAGTCCCAGAATGCACTGCACTCACGAAGCAGGGGGAGGCGCTCAATCGGGCCGGGAGATGGGGCTGACCCAGAGTGCCATGCGGGTGGTGATGTATCGGCTGCTGACGTCAGGGCGCCACCCCGTTCACAAGCCTTTCCCTCCACAGTTCCGGACACAAACTGGACAAGAGCCGAATTACAATAACAGTGGGTTCATTGTTGGCCTTATGGGCAAATGGATCAGGATCAGGTCTGATTCGGCTTGTGACCAGATCATCAACCGAGGCACCACTGTATTGGCTGTCTTGTCCGCCCCCCACCCCCACCCGCCCTGGCAGCGAGTCATCATGTATTCACATGTCCATGTGTGTGCGCGTGTGGGTAAAATTTTTGCCAGAAATAAAATGTGGCCCTGCCAGTTACTGTGTATTCTCATACCAATTTATCGTGTGGCCACAGCACGAGTTTAGAAAGTTTCTATGGATTCAAGACCACTGTGGCTGCAGCACTTTGCATTTCCCTTCCTGGGAAAGTATCTATCTAGCGCCTTAATCCATGGTGATGGCATCGGGAATGTACTAACAGCCTCCAATTTGGACAAATTACCCATTAACATAGATACTTAGGAGGAGAATTAATTTGGACTTACTGCGATAGCTTCGGGCCACAGAGATTTCTGGACCAATTAAGGGATAATTTTTACAAGAAATGATGTTTTAGATAAATCTGTAAATACAAGAGGGTATTTAGGGTGCGGGAGATTTCTTAGCCCAAGTTGTGACGGTAATGTATGTCGCAGGAAAATCAGAAACAGAGCAAAGAAGAATCAAAAAGTGTCGAGCCACCCGAGGAGGCAGCGAGCAGCAGCAGCAGCTTCCTGAGCAAGGCTCTGTGGAGGTCGCCGTGGGGCTAATGCCCTCGTCTTCCGAGGAGTGTGATTAGCAGAGTTAGTTCCACCACCAGCACTTTAGCTGTCCTATTTTTAAAACAGTCCTAATTAGCATGACTCAGGTAACTTCCTGCTCAAAGATTACTTCTCGCCTTACCTGAATGTGCCTAATTCTAGACCATTACCTCTCCTTTTATGACTCCCAACTATAGAAAACAACACTTTTCCTCCCGCCCTGCTTCAATTTCAGCTCCTGAGTGTGGCTTTAAGACAACTGACCTTAATTTCTTCTTCAACTCCGCATACTCTTGTTCTCCCTGCATTAGCTCTTCTTCACATCTGCCTCAATACAGTGGGTCTTCATGAGATTTCGCCCTCACAATGACTCTGCCTACTCTCCTGAACATGGTCCTTAGGACAATGCTGTATTTTGCACCATGTGAAGCGGAGAGTTCAAGCACAGCACAAATCAGCCCGCTGAAGTTTATTAATATCACCACCCCTGGTCTCCAAGAAGGCGAGTAGAGGTGGCAGGACAAGTGCCGTCATTCAGCTAGGCAGAGAGTCACCAGATCACAAAATGGTGCAGCTTCCTCTGACAGAGACCACAGGCTCCATAGAGCCTGCTGCCAGTGAGGCAGCGTGCTGTCGCCTGTGTGGTTGTGTGCGTGCTCTCTCTCTTTCTCTCTCTCTCTCTCAGACACATACACACACACGGTGGCCCTCCGTCATGGTGTAAAGGAAGAGTCCATTTCGGAGCAATGTTTCTCCTGAGGACCATGGACAATTGGGCTTGGCCAAGGGCTTCAAATGGGTGAAAGAAACAAGTTTAACCTCAGAGCCTTTCTCAGAAAAGGAGGGCAACGCTACAGCTAAGCGCAATCACATGCTGTTTACAAGAAACTCCTCTCACCTCCAGCCAGAACCTGGACAGACTTAAGAGGCCAGGGAGGAATCTCCAGCTCACCTATCACAGATGCCTGACGTCTGTTTCAGGAAGGGTTTTACACGTCAGGATGGTCAGAGTATTACAGAGTCCACAGAGGCAATTTTCCCATTAAAACAGTAAAACTTTTCTCCATTTGGTGGTTTTTACAAAAAATAGTGCTGGAGTTATTATTCAGAGTTGACCAAATGTCAATAAATGAATAAATATTACCACTGCTCAGCCCAAGGTGTACTTTCTCCTCTGTTTTTAAAGATGGACTTTGCTCTAATTAAATCTCTGTGCTTTGCCGACTCTGCTCTCCCTTCCTGGAGTATCTTGTTGGTCCCTCGTCTCATTTAAACCCCAGCTCACTTTCCCAATTACATTCTCCATGTCCTCCACCTTCTCTGCTTCCCAATGTTGTTCCCTTCCTTCTCCAGCTGCCCTTACCGCACTGCCTTGCATTTTCACAAAACTTGGTTTTTCCGACTGCACCGTAAAGCCTAAACACATTCACAACCATATATCTTAGACCAACACAACCTAAAGTGAATAGCAATGGGTCCAATACACATTTACAGAAAAATGGACATAAGAATGAAACAAGAATAGGTGAATGGCTAACAGATAAATGTCTGTTGCTTTTTAAAATAGAAGACGATCTCTATAACCCTGACAGGGAAGATGGCAGACACAGATCTCTGAGTTATGATAATGGCAGGTAGAGTGGCTTCCTCACCAGGAAGACAGCAGGGGGTGTCTGAGAATCGGACACAGCAAATGTGAGACGTAACCTTTGTCATATCCACACACGGAACAGAGCTCGAGAAAGCAAATGCTGCACCAACATGTTGTCTTCTACCCTTAAAGGAAAGAGTATGAATGTGGGCAAATAGGTGCAATCAGTCTATGGGATTTTCTGTTGTAGAGAATGTCCACTTTCCCTACTCATGGAACTACGGAAGTTCTCATGGACATCTAAGGACCAGATCTGGACAGAGGTTGGTAAACGCAGGTGAATGATTACACCTAAAAGACTTGAACACACACATCCACACGTGCACTCGTCATTTTAATATTTATGAAATGTGTGCTTCTAAGTCCTTCTCCTGAACCATCCCACAAATTCACCCAGCTTAATCCATGGAGCTACAGCCATTTCTAGAGCCCTCACTTCATCCTTGCATGATGCATACACTCAATAACCACTGAATGACTGTGTAGACAAATAATTAAGTTATTCAGAAAAGTCTGAATGCAGTTGGAGTACAGATTCTAGGATAAGGTAAACCTGGATTTAGTGAGACATATTTCTCCTACTAAATTAGATTCCTATCACATTGCTATAAAATAGGAAAAAATAATGATATTTCCATCACAAAGACATTGGGGCTATTGAGCAGATTTTACAGGTGACACCCGCACACAGGCGCAGGCACGCATAGACACCCAGTGAGTATTTTGAGGGGAGTGAAGTGCTGGGATTGAATGCAGGGCCTTGGGTATGCTGAGCACACACTCTTAGAGTAAGCCACGCCCCCAACTCCTCTTAATGAAAAAAGAGTGAAAGGAAGCATCAGTATGCTACTTAAACTGGTCCTAAGCTCCTGGCCACAAGTGCTCCTCCTGCCTCAGCCGCCTGAGTCCTTGGGGTCATAGAGCCTTGGGGATTATAGGTGCTTGATTGCTGCTATAGTTAAAACCAGGGCTTGTGCATGCTGAGCACATGTTTTGCTGCTGCCCTGTCCCCGCAGCCCCTGTAAATATTATTCACGATCATCACTATAACCATCCTTAGACTCTTATAGAATTGAGATTTTTCTAAAAACTTAAAATAACAACTCACAGCATTTTTATTTTCCCCTTGATGCACCTAAGACTGTGCTCCACGTTTCCCTGCCCCACGAGTTGTCAGAGGTTCTTCCTCGGAGACTCCGCTTTCTTTGCAAACATCAACCCAGGGTACCATCTCACTAAACATCAGGGCATGTCAAATAGTGAGATCTTCACTTGGACATTTTAAAAAGAGGATCAGCCACCTGCCTCTAGTTTCAGTCCCCGGGTCTTCATGCAATGCTGCTTTATGAGCTTATTACTTAACAACAAGGATATGCTTCTTAATGAAATAGGATACTTTGCTTTCCATTCTAATAGTCTGTGTGAATTATAAAAGCAAGAGACCAAAGGGAAGCATGAGGCATTGTCCTATTAGGACAAAACATGTCATAGCAAGCTGTTTTCTTTATAAATTAGCCTTTATTTTATTCCGAAGCTGCAGAGCCCTCAATAAACCCTGTGTGCCTCTAGTTCTCAAGGACAAGAGAGGGTCACTGGTGCAGGATGCCTTGACACCCTCCTCTGCCTTCCCGGGCCTGGCCCCTGATTAAGTGCAGCTGCTGAACATCGCGAGGTCATCAGCGCTGCACAAAAGCAACCAGGAGAACATATTTAGTGCTATATTTATTAGTATGGGGATGTGTACATTCATATATGTACACACACTCCAAATAATTCTAAATTAAAGCATTTTTAAAATACTTAATGGAGGTTAAGCAGCATTTTTAACCTCTGCTCAAGTTATTGAATGGCATATTAAAGCCAATGTGGCTCTAATGTACCTTCTAATGTGCACTGCTGCCTTAACAAATTGCCTATAAATTTTAGTTGAATTAAGCCTATTCCTTGTACATTCGTAGTAAGGTTAGGTTAATAATACATGAGATTTCATTATATGCACCTTCCTTAATAATGTTTTTTAAGAAAGTGGGACAAGAATCGATGCGCAACAGTCAAGCACAGGCCAGGAATATTTACGGCCCCAGGGAGCGGCGGGCTCAAGTCCTCAGGCTCCCGAGTTCTGCCCCTCATCACCCACCCCGGCCCTCCACACCCCGCTGCTCACACTGCCGTGTGAGGTCTGTGCCCTGCAGCATGTGGCACACACTTGCAACTGTGCACAGAGAACAAGCACGTCGGAGGGTGCGCATGTCACTGCGTGGGCTGTGGGCTGCCCACTACACGTGTGTCCGGGATAAAGGTACTTCAGAGAAGGGCTTTTCTCACCATGTAAATTCTACCCTAAATCATTCTAAAACCAATACCCAAACCCAAACCTGTTTACTCCCTGCATGCGGTGTTCATGTGTGTACCCTGTATTTTCTGCAGCGTGCATGTGCATACACTAGAGCTTCTGTTACCAAAAATGTATTAGGTACTTAGGCTACTATTTTCTTTCCTGCTAGGGTAGAATACCTTATTCTCCCAAGACATAGTTAAGGGAATATCTATAGGCCTTCACTATACCCAGGCCTAGCAGAAGGTCATTGAAATTTTTTTCTTTCACTAAATGAATATGGAAGGTGTGAATGAGCATGGGGGGGGGGGTTAAGTTGCTGATCAAATTGAAGGGAAGCTCAGCAGGGTTCACTGCTCTCAGCGAGACAGCCTGTGGGGACAGAGAGAACGGCAGTGAGCACGTCCCTGATCAGGCACAGACCCTGATCACACCGGAGACACCAGGGAGACACTCAGAGCGACGCATGGCAGACCCAACCATCTGTCCTCTCTCCTGAAGATCCCAAAATAAAATTTACTGAAAAATGGAAACGGCCCCCAACTACAGTTGTCTAGGAGAAAAAGGTAAAGATTCATAGTGGAGAATCTGACAATAAACAAATTGATTGGATTTGTCTAAGGCAAGAAAAAATAGTTTGGAATTGAAAACTTTAGAGATTTCTGAAGTCCGATGTGTGCGGTCATTGATCTTCAAGGGAGGGAATGGGAGGAGTCGAGCAAAAGGACATCAGTGAGAGTTGACTTGGTCTTGACTTTGGCAGACGGTGTCTATTTGTTTGATTGATCAAACAATAATCTAGATGTTAGTGGGAAAGTGCTTTGTAGATTTCTCCAGAACATAAGAACACTAATCTATAAGCAAAAGGATCTGCGGAAGGTCCAGAATTATTATTATTATTATTATTATTATTATTATTATTATTATTATTATTATTATTATTGAGACAGGGTCTCGCTTTGTGGTTCAGGCTGGCCCTGAGCTCAGCCTCAAACTCACATCACAGCAATCCTCCTGCCTCTGCCTCCCGAGTGCCGGGATTACAGGCGTGAGCCACCACGCCCGGCACTGTGGTATGTGGTGCTGATCGCTGCTGGGTGTGAGTCTCCACGCACAGTATTGTATGTGTTTACTGAGGATGGAACCTGAGTCCTTGCGCTTGCAAGACAGGCACCAGAACCACTGAGCTAAATCTCTGGCCCAGGTCCAAAATTATTTAACAAAAAAACATATCAGGAAATCTGAAACCATGGAGGTGCAAAACGGTAGAAACTTCTAGAACGGAAGGGAGGAAGAAAGAAAGAAAACCAGTGAGCAATGGATAGAACCATGGTAGAAATGTCTGGAGGAGGAAGAAAGAGAAGAGAAGGCGGAGAGGGGAAGAAAAGTGGAAAGAAGGAAGGTAGAAAGAGGAAAGAAGAGAAAGAAAGAAAGAAGAAAAAAGGAAGGAAGGAGAAACAAGAATACAATTAAAACTGCTAAAAGACAACTGTACAATTATTTAAATTACTGAGTGAAAATTATGCCACCTAGCAGTAAAATTTCCAACACTTTCAGACAATGAAGACAGTTTCTGATATTCAGAATTCCCAGATATTCACACACACAGAGGCAAGGACATATATGCACACAAGACAAGACAACCTAGGATTCTGGAAATGGAGGATTCAATACAAAATCTGAAAGAAGAAGAATTCCAGGACAGATGCAAAGGGAAGAGCTCAACATGAGAGCCATCTAAGAGGGAGAACTGCCTGAGTGGGAACAGGATGTCAGAAATCCCAACATTCCATAAACTGATACATTCTGTATGGGAAATACAGGAGTGTATAAATACAAGGAGTGGACTGATTTCTTGGCCGCAGTTCTCTTGAAGAGTCTTGTTTCCTAAAAATACCCTTGAGATTTCTAGAACACTCTACAAAGGCAAATATTTTCAAGAAAGAAAATATAATCAAAGTGAATGACATTGTTCTGAAATGGATTTTCAGGGTCTTAACACAGTAACCTTTGACTACTGGTGTAACCAACAGAGGACTCATCAAGGAGGAATACAAGGAATCATGTGTTCATCTCCTATGGGAAGAAGATACTGTGCAATGCCTACATTTTAAGAGTTAAGATAAATAATATGTGCATGTTATTTAAAAATACAGAAATTAAAGCTGGAAGAAATAGCCACAGAATTTGAAGGTAGTTGCTCTGAGCAGGAAAATTTTAAGAAGAAAATCTCAGTTGCAACTATTGTTTTATGTCATGAGCCATAAAATAACAAAGTGAAAAGAAACAAGAAACCTGATCTTGACTTATCTAGCCTCTTATCCACAGTACTGGATACAGAGTACTTATACAGAATATACTTTGTTTTTTTTTTTAATTATACTCACGAAAATTTTTATTAAAATGCAAGTTAAATCCAAAAGTTCAAAGACTGAATGATTAGGCTCAATTATTTCTCTCACATATTACGGTTCCTATTTTCTTCTATCCCTTCCAGGGCCTTTCTTTTGAAGGTTTATCTAATACAGGTTATATTTTTTGGAATAATTTGTTAGTCGCATCTGCCTAGCAGTAGATGTTACAAAACTTCTTCCAAATGTTCGTGGCAAATTGTCCTCTTCTTTTACAGGAGGATACACAGTGTTGTGTACTAGCTCCTGCCTATAATTCCATCACTGTAGAAGGCTGAAGCAAGAAAATTACAAGATTATGCCCAGCCTGCACAAGTAAGTGACTGAAAGATACCTTATCTCAAAACAGAAAAGAGAAAACAGATTGAGGATGTACCCCAGTGCAAAAAAACCTGGGTTCATTCCCCAGTATAGCAATCAATCAATGAATCAGGAAGATACAGAATGGACACCAAGACTCATAATGAAGATAATAATAATCAAGGCATGCTTATACTTTGCTCACTTGTGGGCTTGATTTATTTCTCTTTTGTAAGTCAATTTATTGTCAGTTTGTATACCAGAATTTAAGCATGATAAAAGTTTCACTGATGCAAATAAAATATTCTTTGATTAGACTAAGGAATCAATAGTACTTACATAGGAAACATATTTAGTCTCCTTTTTAAAAATTGGTCAAAGAACATACAGTTCTCTGTATGTCTCAGGATATACATAAGCAAAATTTCTTCCCACTGGCTCCAACTGTTGGCTCCTTGCATGGACAGATACAGCCCATGCTCTCTTCCTTGCCGCCCCTTTTTAGAATAAGCTACTATGTATCAGAACTCCTCTGATGACACTGACCTGGGAGCAGACTTATGAAAAGCTAGAATGAGATTACTATATTTTGTTTGTGCAGCTATTTTAGGTTATTTTAATTCTACTAATCAGAATTACCTGAAAAATACAAAACACACTATCAGTAGAAGTGTCCACTCAAGATTTCCATGAGTCAATTTTCTAAACATAGGACAATTCTATCAAACCCAAGACTGTTACTTGTTGAGTACCAATCACTCTCTTATTACTTATAATAACAGAGACATTGAGGTTTTAAGGAACATATTTGCTAGCCTCTCTTGCAGCTAGGTGTGTCCCTACAAGGCCCGTGCTGTGACAAATGATAGATCTCACTCCGATATTTTTCCATCAATTGATGAATGGACAAGGGAAATACAGATCTTCACAAAAGTCTGTTCCTTTCTCCCAACTCACTGATCTTATCTATAGGTCCGTATGACCTTCAGAAGAAAGATAGGTCCTCGGATCTATTTATGATGAGATGTGTATTATTATTTCTTAAACATGATCTTCTCTTTAAATAATAAATAATGCATGAAGAAAATGAAAGCCTGGGAGCATTTTCAAAAGTTCATTATATTCAAGGTTTCTATAGATTTAAACAAAGCCACCTTTTCAAACACAGATGCTTAATGTTGAACGAGTGACTGCTCTTCGCTGAGTGTCTAGTGCAGAATTAGGGGCAGAAGGTTCAACAGAAAAATCTCTCAGAAGCACCAGACACTGAACACGATGACTGCAGACCATTCTGTTTCCAATTCCATACAAGAGAAACTGATTCTTAACTATCGGCAATTGTCTACACCAAGAATGTCCTGTAATCGTAAAAGCTTGCTGGCAATGACAAAAACCACAGGGGAGCAAATCTAAGCTAGAAATCAACTCTATGAGCCAACTAGGTAGCACGAAGGAAATGTCTGCAGTGATCTATGAAGTACAATAAGTCAGGAATTATTAGAATGATATTATTATTATTATTATTACTATTATTATTATTATTATTATTATTAAGCTAGAGGTACAGACTAGGGCCAGACTAAACTCCTGAGGGTTGGACCAGACTGGACGTGAGTGGTAACCAGATGAAAACCCAGCACTACACAGAATAGACCAGAAAGAGACACACACTGCAGAAGAGCACTTAGACTAGGGAACAGACAGTGAAGATGACCACCTGCAAGAAAAGAGCACTAAAATCTGCATTTCTTCATCCTGGAAGGACCCAACTAGGGCAGGCTAATGCACAACACAGAAAAAGAAAGGCTTGTTTCCTGAGTTAGCTGGTACCTGATTAAATGTTCATGGCTAATTCTACAAAACACAAAAAGTACCCAGAAATCTAGAGTCATAGCTTTGACGAATTTCAGCCCATCATCTAGCTCATTAAAACAAAATACCTGGGATGGTGCAATGAGGGAATAGATGTTTTATTGCACTGGTGTCAGAGTTTCAGCCAAATTTTTAAAAGTTGCTTGCTATGTGATATGCATTCCATGTACACTTACATCAGAATGAAGCCTAATTTTAACAAGAGGATATAACATGTGACTTATTAGATTCCACTAGTTTTCTTAGGAAGGACATCTACATGATGTAATCTGATTTTGCAAATGACTGAGGACCTTGTTTCTAAAATTAGTGATATCCAAAAAAGTAACATGTCTTTAGAACTGAAAAATATTTCTTCCAGGGCTGGGGATTTAGCTCAGTGGTTCTAGTCCCTGTCCTGCAAGAGCAGGGGCCCAGGTTCAATCCCCAGTAACCACATACAATACTGGGCGTGGAGACTCACACACAGCAGCAATCAGTACCACACACCACAGGGCCGGGCGTGGTGGCTCAAGTGGTGGCTCATGCTTGTAATTCCAGCCCTCGGAAGGCGGAGGCAGGAGTATTGCTGTGATGTGAGTTTGAGGCTGAGCTCAGGCCAGGCTGAACTACAAAGTGAGACCCTGTCTCAAAACGTGTCCACTCAAAGCAAACTAAACCAGTTCAAATTGCCTTCTTGGAATTGAAGCTAAGAGGCAGCCAGGGTGTCTCTGTGCGTTGCTGGAAGGAGAATTACAACAGTACAGGGTCACAGCGCGGTCATTACCATGAAGGGCACACAGGGAAGGAGAATGCCTTTCTGCAAAGAGACTCCAGCCCACAGACTGAACGCGAACGCCCGTGTGCCAGTGGAGCCGTCTTACTTCTCACCGCACTGCCCCCAGCCTGGCGCCCTGTGGGGCACTGTGTATAACACATGGCACATGAGTGTTGGTTTCAGAAGCTTCTGTCTCGGAAAAGATTTAGCTCTTTACGATTCCTTCGAGTCTCCCTAGACTCACTTGCCATCGACCAATTCCAAATGAAAGCTGCCCCGATTTCTCTCCCTGGGATTCCTTGCTGTTCATAGACAGATAATTAACTCATGGTTTTCTTTCCCAGGAAAATAAAACTCATCCCTGACTTTCTTCATTAATATTTTTCACTTGTTAAGAGAAGATCTACTTCAAGTCAAGAGGTTCCCAACCGCACGTGAGGCCTGAGCGCGTCCGGAGCGCCCTCCCCTCGGACGCGCAGCTCCACCGTATGAGGGAACAAAGAAAGCCTCTCACCTGGCACACAGCGGTCACACCTTCTTCCCTGGCGGCCCGGTAGACACAGGCACTGACCCCCGGCCGGGTCACACGCGGTCCCGGGCAGCGTCCCCAGAGCGTCACAGTCGCACGCCCCGCAGCCCGGAAAGCCGAACCTGTGCGGCGCGCACCGATCGCAGAGCAGGCCGGTCACGCCCGCTCGGCAGCGACACTGGCCCGTGTCCTGGGCGCAGAGCGCGGAGCCATTCACCGTCCCGGACGTGTGGCAGGTGCAGGGCAGGCAGAGGAGCGAGCCGCCCCCGCGCGGGCCGGGGCCGGGGCCCCCCACGCCGGGCCTGCAGGCGCACTGTCCCGTCTCGGTGTCGCAGGCCGTCCCGGGGACCGAGCCCGCGGCGTCACACTCGCAGGCCTTGCAGCCGGAGGCGTCCAGCCTGTAGAAATTTTCTCTGCACCGGTCGCACCGCAGCCCTAAGAATAAAGGACGTTGAGAAAGGTGAGAACAGGGAAGTGTTTCCATCCCAGACAGATGACGCAGGAACCGATCCCGCAGACATCACATTCCGCGTTTCCTCGCGTGCAGCGCGCGGAGGGCAGGTCCGCGGTCACCGGGCTCCGCTCTGTCACACTCAGTCACTAATCCAGCCGGGCGTGGTTCGCTCCTGCCATCCCAACACCCGGGAGGCAGAGGCCAGCCTGGGCTACACAACGCGGTTAGGGCCAGCCTGAACTACAAAGTGAAACCGTGTCTCACAAAAACCTTAAAAAAAATTATATATATATCTATATATACGTATATATGTATATATATACGTATATATGTGTGTGTATATATATGTGTGTGTATATACATGTGTGTATATATGTGTATATATACATATGTGTGTATATATACACATACATATATTTCTTAACATAAAAAACTTAATGCAAATTTTGTTGCTGTAATGCACCCAGCGGCTCTCGCCCTTTTTCACAAATATTATTTTAATAAAATACGAGCATTTAGAAATGTAGAACTTGGAGATTATCATGTTATATTCCTAGAAATCAAAATTCTTTAACAATGTTTAATACAATGTTAAACTGGTTCCAAAGTTTGAGCTAGACAGGATAAGTTCGTTGCAGAAATGCACTCTACTACATGGTGACTGTAGGTAAAAATAATACACTGTATATTTGAAAACTGATGAGATTTTATCTTTAACTGTATGAAATGACAAATATCATTATTTTTTGCTAATCATTTATCCACGTATATATGCCCATCGTGTTGTACAGTCAATATATGCAATTTTTATTAATTACACCTTAATAAATCTGAGAATGACTAAAATAAAATGAAGCTAACTGTTTTTGTAACAAAAATATATACAGTCATTTCTCAATATCTCGCATTAAAATGACTGATAAAGTAAAACTGATCTGGAGTAATTTTTATTTTAATCCTTTTGTACGCTCTTATATTTATCATTTTCAGTTAATATCAATGATGTTCTGGGTGTGTGAAGCAATTGCACGACCTGTCATGCTGTGGGGCACATGACACCTCTAAATACTAAGTCCGCTCTGCTCCCTTATTCTATTTTTAAAAGGACACACATGTATTTTTACAAGAGAGGAAAATGATTAAGTTAAATCTCTGACAGGTTAGTCTCAAAAAAGGTGTAAGAAGACAGAGCGAAGAACATCAACTGAAACCCTGACTCCTTAGATGCACAACACTTCTGTGGTCTCTACATTTCCGCGAATTTAAATAACTGTGTGGAGTTGAATCAACAAAGACATTTATTTCAAGCTGTAATTGCAGAAAAAAATTAGTCCCAAAATAAAGAGTCAAAAACATACTCAGGCACTCACAGGTGGAAAGGCATCTCAAGCTGGGAGAGATGCATAATATGTGGGCATGTATCTGGATGAAAATTCAAGAACTCCAATGGAAGGCAAGTTCCTTAACAGTGATAAATGGGTCACCTAAGGCATATCATTTAATTTCAATAAGGAAAATAAAAAAGGGCCACTATTGCTGCAAATTTTAAAAATAACTGTATTGTTAACAAGAATTATGACTCATTTTGAACTATTAAAATTGGTCTACATGGATTCATATCATATCAGTTTTAAAAATATGCGCAGTGCTTATTTGAATACGCCATACATATTCCTGACAGGTAATCTATTCCTAACGATACTCGGGAAGGCCTACAGGGCATCGCATTCGGTGTTAACAAGTTAGCACAGGCGACTTAGCACAGTTGGCATTTAATTCACATTCTTCTCCCTTTTTATTCTAGATGAATGACCTACTTTAATAAAATTATTGGTGCTAATGTATTTTACTGGTGATAGAATCATTAGTAAGATTTAACAGTTTTGTTAGCTCTAACAGTTTGCTTTTTGAAGCATATACAACAGGCCCTTCTGTCTTCCAGGTTTAAGGATTATTTTTTATATTATCATGGTAATAACGACAAAAGTTAGTTGCTAATTCTATTAGAAAATGTCTATATATATGTATATGTGTGTGTGTGTGCATGTCAACTTTGTGATTTTATTAAAAACACTGCATGTGCAAAAATAACTCTAGAAATAATAATTTATAACATTTCAATGATGATTTAGTCTCCACAGAATATATATTTAGGTTTTCTTGCAGACAATCTATCTGGAACAGCCAATAAAACAGACAATGGGCAGGCCAGCCCCAATCAGTTTCAGTACATTTTGACGCTTTTCCTTCTTCAAGATCTGTGAGCTAAGCATCACAAGACAGAGTCCACTGAGCTCCCCTGACCTTAAACTCCTCTTTTCACGTCTTGAATACCACGTAGTTTTAATTCAGAAGTCCTAGAGTTCATTCTACGGCAGATACCACACATGCAAATATGCGATCTCACAAGCTATTTATTCCACCTCTCTTAGATGCTGGGCTTTGCATGCTGAGCAGCTTGAGGGCAAATCATGTCACACATTTTGATGCAGTCTTTCTCTTAGGTCTGTCCATGATGTTTGTTTTTTTTCTTTTTCAAATCAAGTCAAAATCCTTGTCTATCTGAATGGTGTGATGCGATCTGTGTGTATCTGCATATACAAAATATAAATGGCTCGACCTACAGTAGAGCAATAAAAATATTCCAATGCTGTGGACATGTACACATGTATGTGGTGCTATGAGACAAGGGAGAAGGACTGAATCACTGCCAAGCAGTTTTTATTACCGTAAGGTCAGGTCAGTGTGAGAAAAGCCCCGGATGACACAGTGTCTGGAATGACAATGGGCAGGCAAAGGTCCTTTCTAAACTTCCTGTACAGCCTAGGACGTGTTCAGTTAGAACACAATCCTCACTCCATCAGGAAACTTTCCTCGCGTAATATTCTCATATATCAAAATTTCAAAGTGCATTATGTACATAGTGTGTTTGGGCACTTGATAAATTTTGTCCTTATGTGGCGGTGGTTCCCCTCAAAAATGCTGCATGTAATAAATTGCCATAATCAAATCTAATTTCTGAAAAATACCTGTGGGAGTAACAAACAAAAAAGCACGTCATCTATAAAAAATGATAAATAACGCCAAAGGTAGGTGTTTATTATAATCAGCTTGGTACTGAATTATAAAATTAAAATTACGTGTCCCTTTATAACTAACCCTAGCAATATACGTGATCTGTAGAGTTATGTTGACTTATTTTGCATTTCATAGGATCAGTTCAAAGAAATATAATAGAAAAAATGGAAAGATTTATCACAAAGGACCCTGTAGCACAGAATATTTTTTAAACCTCCATTTATTTTGGTCTATTAAAGAAACTAGCATGGAAATGATTTGCTTAGAACTCATTAAGGGTAAAACATTTTGAAAAAGTGCTAATTTTCCAAAAGAAACATCTATGCAGCAAGAAAATTATATTTTTCTCTGACTTATTAGTGTAGGACCATGTGAACTAATGCATCCACAGAATAAAAAACTTCTAAAGGATTGATTAAACTAAGCTTCAAGCTGTAGTTTGATAAAATTATTAATTTAATCATTTTTAGACAGTTAATTTCATCCAAATTGTTTTTTTCTCCTCAGCCTGTCCTGAGCTAAGAAATTTGCTTTACTCTTCAGTGAAGAAATCAAATAGAGAACTTCATTCCAGATGGTAATAGAGATGTGACTGTACACCCCCGCCCTGCACGTACCAATCACGTTTGCTTTGCACTTGCACTGGCCCGAAGTTGGGTGACAGGTAATGTCTCCATCCACGGTCCCTGAGGCATTGCAGCTACAGGGGCTGCAGCCGTCAGGGTCCGACTCTCGCAGACTGTGGAATCCAGCGTGGCACCGATTGCACTGTCTGCCAGACACGTGTCTCTTACAATTGCACTGGCCTCCGATCTGGGGAGACACAACGTTTTGTAGAATGATGAACGTATCTATTTTTAGATCTCTTGCTCATTAGTAACAAGACAGGGAGGGAGGGAGGAAAAAAACTTGAAATGTTAAATAGACAAGGAGGTGGTAAGGCCTCTCTCTCTCTGCTGACACAAAACATGGGCAGCTTTTCAGCAGAGTGAAAATATAGAAATGAATGAAAATAAACTCAGAGAAGTCAGTAGTGTAGGAATAAAAGGGACATAGAGAATGAAACAATGAGGACTATATAAAGAACACAAATCAGAGACATGTAGAAGCTGAAAACAGAAGAGTCAGCTAATTTAGCCTTTCCAATGCGCCCCTCTGCTGTCTCCTCTGATTTACTGTCTTTCTCCGAATCTGCTTCACATACAGCAGGTGATTAAATTAAGGAAGAACTTTTTACAATAACACAGTCCCATCAAGGTCTAGCAATATGTAGAGTTCTTTGTTAACACCATCTATTTATGCCAAATGACACTGATCTTGATATATTTTTATGAAACTCCCATTTTAGGAATATTTTAGAATACTTCTCATTTACAGCATTGTTTATATGAAGTATATTTAGCTGACTCCTAATAAATAATGTATTGTCTTAGAGCACTTTTAATAGCTGAACCATTCAGTATTTTTCCTCTTAAACTGCTGTTTCGAGAGAAATAAAAATAAAGAAAATACTCAGGATCAATCTACGGTACACATAAATGACACCATATTGTATAGAGGAAGAGCTTAAACTCTGCATATGAGGTCACGTGTATGAAATGTGAGATCAACATGAGGAATTTCCTAATAACTCAGGATTTGAACACAGATGTGGACACAGACATCAGATCTCATGCACAGTTACTGACACCTCCCACCCCCGATTTCCTTTCACTGGGAAACAATCCAACCCTTCATATTTGGATGCAGGATTATCCTGGAGGGATGTAGCCTAACATGAGAAGACAGAGGTGGCTTTCTGTTTAATTTCAAGGATATTAAGAATCACATAGACTTAGCATTTAGTTACACATATCTGGGGAAGTGCTTTCAAATTCAAGACTTAAAAAAAACTGCCACTCATTCATTTATCCTCATCTGAGCAGCAGAGACTCGGTAGAGTCATTGTACAAGGATAAAGTAGGCAGCAGAGGTACATATAAAGATGCAGACAGAGTTGATGAGTCTCAGTGTCCAACAGCCCCCAGACACAGAGCTGAATGCGCCCCCGGAAGCACCAGCTCAGCCTGCACAGCTCCACTGTCAACATACCCACCCGCCACCAATCCCACAGAACCAGGTCATTACTTGACTTCCCTGGCAAAAAAAAAAAAAAAAAAAAAATACATGGTGTGGATGGGGGCCTCTAATCACACACTCACAACACTTCAAGTTCATCAAACGTCCTCCACATGTGCAGAGGACTCTCAAACATCAAAAGGTAGCAAGAGTAAAAAAGACAGAGTGTTATAAATGTATTCAGTAGCAAAATGTTATCTTTCCCACATTCCTCACATTCTTCTTTAACTCTGTTAGCTTTATTAGCTGGAAATCTTGCCCTGGAGTCCTGGTAATGCTGCCTCTAATTTACCCTGTGGAGAGTAAGTGCTCCTTCCATGTATGAAACTTTGATGTGGGTTTTTAACCTCATTGCCAGGCTGCCCCTGAACTTATGCTTCCTTCACTCTGGAATCCCTGCCTCCTGAGAACGCTCCCCACCATGAGCAGGGCCAGGGTGCAAAGTCAAGAGGAGGCGCTCTGGTCCAAAATGAGTAAAGGTGTGCGCTGTGCACACACCGACTACCCCGATCGTGTGATCACTATGCGTGCGGACATGGAGTACAAATTAATCAAATGTATTTTATTATTAAGAGAAGATTGGTGGAACATTTTGCCTCTAAATGTGTATTTTTCTTTTTCTTTCCCTTATATTGGTGTTTGCTTTATTTTGCAGCTTTATTGTTTTGGTACATAAAAACCAGAAGAGCGTGCACAGTAGTTCTATGGATGAGATGAGGGCTTACACACCTTTTGCAATATGAAACAGCCTTCTTTGTCCTAAGTAATACTGATGGGGGTGGGGAGAGAGAGAGGGAGGGAGGGAGGGAGAAAGAAAGAGGGAAACAAGGAGACAGAGAAGAGACAGAAAGGAGGAGACAGTCAGACAGGGACACATCGAGAGAATGAGAGACAAAGAGGCAGAGAGAAGGGGGGGATATATAGAGATACAAAGAGAGAGACAGAGGTGGAGGGAGAGGGGAGAGGGAGTTATTTTCTGAGACAGGATTTCAGTGGTCTCCAGGCTGGGCTCAAACTGCTATGGGTCTAAAACTGGCCTTGACTCAAGATCCTCCTGTCTCAGCTTTGTGTGGTGTCAGAGTTACAGGCAAGTACCTGGTGTAAAATTTATATTTCATGATATTAACAAAGTCACTCCAGTTCTCCTATAATTAGTGTTTGCCTAGTGGAACTTTTTTCATTCTTTTATCTTGTATTTTATATTTGCAATGGTTTTCCTCTATGTAGCATTTATGAATTTGTAGGATTATTTAAATCTGATCCCCATTCTTCGACTTCTAAATGAAGTATTTATGATACTTCATTTTTTATGATAGGTAACTTTAACATAACTAATAGGATTAGGCTTAAATCTAGCCTAATTTTCTATTTGTCTCACAAACCTTTACTATGATGGAGTTTTTGCTCAAATTGCCAATATATACTTAAAGAGAATTAAATGATCAGAAAAAAAACTTACCTATTTGTCTATGTCAAGCCTCTGAGTGCATCCACATATCCATCTGGTATCACTCTACTTCTTGCTAAAGCACTTCATTTTAAACATTTCTCATAGGGGGAGCGACAAGCTCTTTCATTCTATGCTTTAAAAATTTATTTCATCTTCACCTTAGAAGGGCGTTTTCCCTAGGTACAGAACTGTAAAGACACCATCTACTTGCACTCTACATTATGAGAGTGCTGCTCCATTGTCTTCTTAGTCACATTATTTCTGAGGGAAATCTGTTGTCACTCTCTGCTTCCTCCTGTGTAGATTGTGTTCTGTTCCTTTCTCTGCTCTCATATATGTATTTTTTTTTTTTTTTTTTGAGACAGGGTCCCATTTTGTAGTTCAGGCTGGCCCTGAGCTCAGCCTCAAACTCATATCATAGCAATCCTCCTGCCTCTGCCTTCCGAGTGCTGGGATTACAGGCGTGACCCACCACGCCCGGCACAGTGGTATGTGGTACTGATTGCTGCTGGGAGTGAGTCTCCACACCCAGTATTGTATGTGGTTACCGGGGATCGAACCCAGGTCCTTGCGCTTACAAGACAGGTGCCAGAATCACTGAGCTATATCCCCGGCCCTTTCATATATGTCTTTACCATTAGGACAAGTTAATCTGTCTGACCACTTAAAATTTTTCGTATTTAACTCTGGGAAGTTTCCACTCATTCTTTTGAATTATTTTTCCTTTTCTCATAACACCCAACTTCTCATTCAGAGACTCCAATAAAATATATGTCAAGCCTTTTGAAGTTGTTCCATAACTCGCAGAAACTGTTTTCATTTTTCTAAATTGTCTCTTTGTATTTCATTTTGGACAGACTGTCTTAGTATGACTTCAGGTTCATTTACTTTTCTTCAGTGGGTAATCTGTTAATTGCAGTCAGTATGGATTCACTTCACACACTGTAGATTTCTTCTCTGGGATTTTGGTTCATGGGGGTTTTGTATCTTCTATGTTTCCATGTGATTTTTTTCAATAATCAGAAATAACTACTACATTTTTACAATATACTTACCTGATCATTATTACACCTGTTTCAATTCTGGGCTGGTTTTCATTTATTTAAATCTTGATTATGCATCTTCTTTTCCTAATTCTTTGCATTTCTTTTAATGTCTGATAAGTTCCAGGTACTGTGAGTTTTTTGTTTGGTGCCAGATACTTTATAATGTATGTGTGTGTATATGTATGTATATCTATGTATATATACATAGATATATATATATAGATATATCTATATACACACATATATATATCTTGTCATATATAGATGTATCTATATATATATGCATACCAGAGCTTTGTTCTGTTATGCAGTTAAATTACTTCAAAATAGTTCTTTTCATGTCTCATTCCTCAGATGTAACAGATGATACTGACGTTATCAGTGGAAGGCTGTTCACTCCTGAGTGGGATCTAATGTCCCATGGGTCTTGAGTTTTGTCCAATTTGGATTGTGCAAAAAAGCACTACCTTCTGCTTCTCCTAAGCGCTAAGCATCTTTAGCCTTAATCTTTCCAAGATGTGCTTCTCTGAATATCTCAGGAGTATGCGTTGCAGATTTCCAACATTATTTCTCTGTGCTCCCTTCTCCTCTCTGAAGATGTTAGTGGCTCTGGACTCCAGAAAGTCTCAGTCCCACACCTTCAGCTCAGAGAGCTCTCTCTGGGTTCCCCTGGAGCCTTCCATCCCAGTGGTATAGCCTGGATATTTTCTGAAGTCGGTTATCTGGGGAAACTGTAGGACTTAAAGATTCATTTTCCATCTCTCAGAATATATTTTAATCACAACGTGGTATCCAGGGTCTTACTAACAATTGTTTAAATATTGTATTCATAATTTGGTTGTCTCAAGTAGGAGGATATACCCAGTTTATGTTATTCTGTTTAGTGGTAATAAGTCTCAAAAGGGTTTTATAGTCTGACCAAAAATTACTAACTGAATTTAGATGACAAAATCCAGAGAAAATTCATTAGCTGCATCAGAGTTGCACTGGGAGACATGTATTTGGCTGTTTAACATGAGCTTCAAGCTCTAACCCTTGTAAGACAGCAATGGTATTCTGCTTATTACTGCAGGAGAAAGAAACTGCATGAGTGGAAACCTCATGCCCTCCTCAGCTCTTCATGGATTATCTTTTCAAGCCCCCAAAGGTAGAACTCCAGCATCAATCACCCCATGGCCACAACACTTTCCTAAAGACAAACTGAAATGCAGCAGAATTTATATGGAGTTTAGCAGAAGGGAGATGTCTAGAAGTCTAAAGATGAACTATAAACAGAAGTAGAATTTAGAAACATAACCAGAGCTATGCCTCAGGTCTGGAACAAAGGAAGGGAAAAGAAAGATCAGTTTTCACGTTGTAACTTCCCAAATGTTAATTTAAATGCACATTTTCTTCACGCAATAAGTGTCAATTAAAATAAGCTTCTGTCCCAGTCTAGGTTACCTAAGATGTTATGGCTAAATACAGCGAATTCAGCTCAGTTCAAGTTGATTCTCAGGTGTACAGCAACGTGATAGAGAGACAGGATCCAGGAGGACAGAAGCAAGGGAAAGCGATCTCATTTCTGACAAAGAATTGACTTGCTAGAAATGGTTCATTCAGAGAGTCACAAAATTTATCCAGGAGGAAAAGTAGAACAGAAGGAATAAAAGTCACAAGGAAGCTACTCTTTTTCCCAAGGAAAAAGATGTGGGCATTGTGTTAGTTTGGCCATTGCTTCAAATACACACATTCATATATGTATGCTCAAAAATAAAACCTGTAGTGACATTCAGATGAAGCATGTGCCTATTTCTTTTTCTCCAATATTTCCAATATCTTTCTCCAATATCTTAAGCATAACCAGCAAGTTTTAATGCATCCAATAAAGAAAACAATAGAAAAGAATTAAATTTCAGCAAAAAATTCAATGGCAAGAAAATGAAAGAAAAATAAATACTGAGAACATTCTTCAACTAATCTCTTCAGGTCCAGCTACCCTGGAGTTCTGGAATATGAAGACTGATTCTCCCATAGAGAACATGTAAGAGATGTCAGCTTTGAAGACTGGGACGTGGGAAGGTGGGGAGGATCCAGGCTGAAGTCAGGGCAGAGCTTCTCCCGGGTGTAATCCTGCCTCCGGGGGACCCAGGGCCTGGAGCCTTCTCAGCATCACCACTGGGTGAGCGATTCCAAGAGCATCTCATGAGTACAGGCCATAGATGCTGCCGAACATCCAGCTCAAAGCCTCCGCAGTGGCCCACCTGGGGTTCTGCACAGAACATTTCCAGCTTTCCTCCTCCACCACTCACAGCCAGGAGAACTCCCTCTACCCCACAGGGCCATCAAATTATTGTCAAGAAAAATCAGAGTCATTTAGCCTGATTCCACTCGCTCATCAAGAACTCAGGGTGGGAGAAATTTTGGGTGGAAATGGGACGGGTAAGTGGAAGCTCACAAACTCTGCTTCCTCATCCCATCCTCTCCCGCCTCCCATGCTGCTTTGCAAGCTGGGAGCCAGGCTGACTTTCTAGAGTCCGTGGAGATACGACTTCATGAGCTGCCACTGGGGCCTCCAGTCTCTGATGCTGATAAACCGGAGTAAAACCCAAGACAGACATGTTTTACCATTGCCCTGCCAGGAGCAGGTTAGTGCAAGAATCAAAAACAGGGACAAAACCCAAGAAACTATAAGAGGAAAACACTAATCTGAGCAACAGGAATAGAAGAAATCAATTGATAACAAATATTTATTATAATCCCCAGAAATTAAAAATTGCACTCATTTAAAAAATGTCCTTAGAAATAGAGAAAAAGTAATATAAAATTTTTTTCAGAAATAAACAATCTGTGAAGGAAAGAACTCTTAAGTATTGACAATCCAATAGGAAAAATAAAAATATCAAAGATAAAAAGATAAAATACCAATGTAGGATTTTTAGAACTAGAAAAATATTGAGAAATTAATACAAAGTGAGTATTTTTCAGACATCAAAGCACACTGTGGAAGGGTTTTCTGTGTATTAGCCAATTAATGGGGAAACATTTCACACCAAGGTACCATCTCACGAAGCATTTAAGCTCCAAGAATAAAAAGAAGGTGCAAAAGTTTCCATAATAAAGTAAGCTGCATGAAAATGAAATACAGAATGTGACTGACAGTATCTGTCAAACTGCAGTAACTTTGTCCACACAGAATATCTTCCTATTTGTGAGGGAAATTGTTTCCAATCTAGAATCCTTTATCCAGTCAAAATCTACTTTTTCTGTGAAGAGAAAATATACATTTTCCCAAATTTGCAAGGATTCCAAAAATTTAACATCTTGTCTTGAGAAGCTACTGAGTCAAGTGGCTTCGGTACAGAAATAAATGAAGAGCAGCTCGATGGAAGGTGTGGGACCTGGCCATGAAGATTCCGAAGCGGAAGAGTCCTGGGCTGACAGGTGCACAGGGATCCATGGAACCTGTGGTTTATGCTAGGTCAAAAGGCAGAGCATCCCCGGGACACACGGACGGTCTAGCTGGGTGCAGGTGTCAGGAACCCACATGGTACAGGTACACACGCACCACTTACAGATGCGCATGTGGCAGAGTCACCATAGGAGAGGAAAATGTATGGTAGCTAGAAAGCTAAAAATATGGACGAACGAAAGATTATGGATCGTTTCTGAAGATAGACTCAACATATCCATATATCCATATATGGTGGATAGACCCGCCATAATCTGGTGGGTTATGCAGGGACACGAAGGAAAATCTCAAAGATTTAAATTTTGGCCTCCACATTTGGAAGGAGAGATCTATCATAAACTAGAATGAAAAAGGTATTAAGTAAAGTAGATTTCCAGGGAAAATCAGAACATTTCAGGACAAATTTGAGTCGTTTGCTAAATGTCAAGTGGTTAATTGGACGATTAGCATGTATCACTTTGCCTGTGGTCAATGCAGAACCATGTTGGGAGTTACCATCACCAGTCACGCACGTGTGGAGAGAGGAAAGTCGCATAAAGGGACCAAGGGGTAGAGAGCAGGCAGCAGCAGACACAGAAGGGAAGTCCCGGGATTTGGGAGAAACTGGAGCGCTGGGAATGGAGCAAAGAGAAGGACGACTAGACCCAAAGCCACTGATACGCTGGGTAAAATGAGGAAGACAGAAAACGCTGAAGCCCTGCCCGGGAGAGGCCACAGGCAAGGGCAGCAGCCATGGCCTCGGGTTCCGAAAGGGACTCCGCGGATCACAAAGCAGCATTGCGGGCTGGATGCACTGCTTGATTGGCTGAGGGGGACACACCTTGGAGTGGGCGTGGCTGGGGCGCAGGGGCGTGGCTGGGGCTCAAGGGCGTGACTTTGGGTGCTGTATTTAGACCTTTGTCCCTTCCTCTGGTACCACCACATTTAAGTAATTTGAAGCAATTCTTTAAAATAACATTAATATAAATATATGTCTTCTCAAGCACTCATTTGGCAGGAAAATCCAATGTCCTACTGATGACAAATCCTTACGGAACTCACTAAAAGCCAGTGAGTGAGGTAATATTGAGGTAATAGTATTGTTGCCGAACAAAAAGAACTTGAGAAGGAAACTCAAAACTTTAAGAACAGGAAATCTATCCTGAAAACCAAATTGGATTTAGAGTATTTTGTCTGAACAGAAAAGAAATACAAACAAGGGCGGAAAAGGAAATTGTTTAACCAGCGAGTGCATTTCCAGAAAACCCTCTTCCTTTATAGACAGTCACAGCCACCGTTAGGAACCCTTGGACTCTTCTCCTCCAGTGCATCCGTGCAGTGGGCGCTCAGCAGAGATCTGGCCAGGCCAGCCGGAAGCACCTGGAGTGTTCCCAGGTCTCAGTGCCAATCCCGCCAGTTCGCGCCCACCTTCTTCACACTGCCCCATTCCCCAGACACTGGGTGCAGTTTCTCCTCTCACCTATCCCATGAATAAGCTGCCAGAAAACTGCTTTCACCTTGTCTGAGCCTGACAGTGACGGATACCTCAAGCGCAGAGGAGAGGATATGCTTTTCGTAAAACTAAAACAAAATCAGCACTAAGATAGTAGTCAAACTGACTTTTATTACTACCACGTGCCAAACTAAATAAGGCCGGGGATGCCATTCCCCTCTCACTTGCGTGGGCTGCTCTGACGACTTTCTGCTGTGATCAGCGAGAGTCTGTAGTTCCCAGCTGCCAAGCCAGCCAAGTCCAGAGCCCACGACGAGACCTCACAGGTCCCTCCGGTCCCTCCGTGAGGGCCAGTTTCTCTCTACACAGAGGTGAAGCCCTGTTCTGGGATGGATCTCGCAGCTACAATTGTCTGGTGAACACACTGCTCTTGCAGTGCTAACAGAGTTCTGTGTGGCTTTGTGGAGGTCCATGGCCAGAGAAGAGGAGCGGGAACGTGCAAGGAATCTACCTGCACAGCGACCTGCATTTCCAGCGCTCACCCGTACCATGCTTCCTGCAAATAACAGCAGCTTTACTTCCAACTTCAAACTCATGACATTTTACTCTTTCATTCTCCTCTATATCAGACCTATCTTACAATTTAGAATAAAAATATTTCCTTTGTTCTTCGTTTAATGTTGGCTGTGATGTATGTTGTAAGTTCTGCGTTCTTTGCCCAAGTTCATTTGAGTTTGCTTCCTGCATTTATCAGGGGGTGTTCATCAAGAAAGTGTTTGGAATACTGTTCAAAGCTTCTTGGTATCTTTTGAGACAATGTCAGGGCCTATCCTGTTCTCAGTATGTGGCTTTGTTACACTGACCTTTAATTGATTCTCAAACAAGGAAATTACTTTGCATCCCAAAGAAAAATGCCCATCAGTCATGACGCAGCACCCAGTGACGCATTGATGATCCGCACTGCTCACCACGGTGAGGTGAGTCACAGCTACGATCAGCTGGAATTTCTACACAGGCTCATCTCATAACGCTGTTTCAGGTTGCAAGATGCAAATTAGGGATGTCATAAAAAGAGTTGAGAAATACATACTCTTTTCAGTTTTTTGAACGTCTTTTTGTGAGACCAGCATGATTTATTTCTATTACCGGGCACCACCAGCAAAATCCGCTCCATCTGAAGTTCTCCTTGTTGATGAGTTCTGGATTATAAGTATGATGTCTGTGATCCAGGTGGGATTTTCTGTTTCTTTTTAGGTTTGGATTAGTGTTCTGTCTGTATCTTCTGTTTGTGCTAGCCACACATCTCATTCTGGATGTCGAAGGTATTTGCAATCGTACACCCAAACTTAAATTTGTTTTATTACCTTTAGGAGTTTGTTCTATGTGTATATTGAGGACCTTTTTAAAAAATTTTGATGTTGGTAACTTGTGTGTTTTCTCCTTTTTATTAACCAGTTCGTCAATTTTATTAATTCTTTCAAAGAACCATGTATTGAATATATTCATTTTCAGTACTGTTGGCCTGATTCTTTTTTACTAAATTGTTAATTATCTCCTGTCTTCTACTTATTTTGCATTTAGCTTGCTCTTTTTCTTTTCTGTCGTTGGCAGTCTGCTCAGAAAGCAGCTTCTCGGACGACTGGCTGTGGTTGTTGTCATTTTCCTATTTGTCCCCTTCCCTTTCCAGGTCTGTAACAGAGGGAAATCCCGGGAGAGGGTGGGGCTGGGCAGACGCAGGAAGGACGTGTGACGTCGGTGTAGTGGAGCCCTGCAGTGAAAGGGTAAGCAGCGGCTGGAAGGATGTGTGATAACAGATGGTGAATTTGGTTGGTAAGGGAAGAAATGGATCATGGGAAGATCGACCACAAGAGGGCTTGGCTTTGCCTTTTTGGTTTTTTTACTTTTTATTTTTTATTTGTTTGCACATCATATAGTTCAGTTTTCATGGGGGAGGAAAAGTTAAAAGATAAAAGAGATTCCAGAAGTGTCAGGCCACGTTTGCTAGCCAGCGTTCTGTTTTACAGTGAAGACACCTAGTCCTCGATACTTAGTGAGGGAGAGAGCTTTATTCCCCTCACCATTTAGAGGACCGAGGTCTGGGCTGGGCACAGGCTGGGCTGTAGTGAGGGTGGATGGTGTAGCAGGGACACGAGTGTGTGCCAGCTGAAGAGATCACGTGGCCAGGCCAGACGACACAGCAAGGAGAGGGGCCAGTAAGGCCCCACCCTTAAAGGGACCCCAAGCTTCACACTCGTGATGCTGCAGCAGACACAGTTAAACCCCATCTGAACCACAGCAAACGTGGATGTGACCACGGCACTCTCAGAGCTCCATAAATCCCAACGTGCCTGCGCAGGACCCAGTAAATATCTGAACACTAAGCCAGGTAATGATTGATCCCAAAACCAGGTAAGCAGCTGTGGCTAGAATCCCACAGAGTGAGGCAAGTGGGAGCAAGTCCAGCAGCCCCTCCGTGGCACCCGTCCCCTGTGGGAGAAGCAGACAGATATAAAGGGGACTCGGTGCTACAAGATGCACCAACAGGGAGACACACTTCTGTGGGCCGATTTGCTGTCTGGCAACTAAATCACGACGGTGTTTCGGGCCCACTAACGAGCGTCCAGGGGTTCAGCAGTGGGACCTGACTATATCACACTCTCCATCCTCACAACTGCTGTCTGCCAGGTGCCCGCTACTCAAAGGGGGCACGTAGATCATGTGGCCATAGAAGTTCTGAAGAGAGGGCGCCTTGGTTATTGCAACCCAAAATCTTAACCACACGGTGCATTCCATCTCTTCCCCTCCTAGATGTCTTCCAAAAGCGTTAAAGACATCGTATCACAGGGACCCACAGGCGCCTGCGTTCATAGCAGCCCAGCTCAGAGCAGCTAAACCTTGGAAATGGCCGATATGCCCGTGAATGGCTAAAGGAAGCATAGAATTTACACATAGTGGAGCGCTGCTCTACAGAGAAGGACTGACTTGAGGCCTTCATGGGTAAACGGATACACCTCTGAGCCATAAGTAAATCACACACCCAAATTTAAATGTTCCATGCTTTCTTTTATATGAGAAATCCAAAAATATAGAAGGAGAAAGAAAAGATAGATAATAGGAATTAGGGAGATCTTTTTCAAATGGGAAGGGGAAGAAGAGATGGAGGGCAGAAGAGGATACAAAAAAAGAATTGAAAGCAAAACATGGAAATTGAGATTTTGCCAATGGGGATGGGGCCAAGAACTGGAAGGAGAAGAGGAGGAGCGGGAGAGGACAGGCACTGAGGACTGATGTACATGTGCACATGATGTACATGTGCAAACTCCCCACGACAAATAGAATCATTGTGTGCCGCTAACACGTGCTGACAGAAAACTAAACCCGACGCTGCCGGTGGTGTGAGGAACGCTAACCTGGGAGGACTGCTGCTTCCTGGTGGAGCCACGGGCTCCGTCACTGCACTCGGCTCCCCGTTTTCTTCATAGACATCCACCCCACCTCCCAGGATTGACAGGCTCATCGCTGAGTATAAAAGTAACCATGTCTCTGTAAACTAAGCCGATTTTGGAATACTTCTAACTACTGATTATCTGAATATCGTCTAGAAATAGATGGGTTTGAGCAATGCTTTTCCCAAAAAGGCATTTATGAAACATTGTTTGCAACACTGCCAATGCTCCTAAGGAAAAGTCTATCTATACTTGTTCATATTGTACAGCAGTTTCTTCCTGCTGGGTGTTATGCGGCCCTCAGTGAGGCTCTGCGAGTTGCTAGGCATCGCCAGTCGAAGCACAATGGCTTGTTCCCCTCAATGTCCCGGTGGAGAAACAAAGTCCACGTTAATATACCAGCCCATCTTCCCAAGGTGCTCATTCTACTTCAGAATAAACAAATGAGCCCGCAGTAGGTTCTGCCACACAGAAGTGTCACGAGTTGGAGAATGCCAGGTGAATAATGGACATCATCATACTTGTTTCCATTTAAGTGTTTTGCGATACCGCTGTTTATCTTCTTGCTCAGCTGTCGGAAATATTCATCTGAGAAGAAAAGCTGCTACACTGGTGTGAAACCAAGAAGCCTTTTCTTCTCCCTTCTACAATGCCTGTCATTTGCCAGGCTGGTGGGCATCCACAGCTCCCGTCCTGCTCCAGCACGCATTGCTGAGGACCGGCCTTCCTAATTTCTCCTCCCTCATCAGGAGTGTTCAACAAGGTAAAACCATGAATTATGTTCAAATAGAGGCAGAGGGTGTCATGATACATTTTGTCCTCGGTCCTTTCAGCGTTCTGATGGAAAAAATGCAGAGAGGTTCCCCACGTACTTCCATGCCCAGCAATGTTTACACGCTGGAATGTTTTAAGAGGAGGCGATGTCATTAGCATCTTTCTAGCTCTCAGAGGGAAATGATTTCATATCGCATCCTTTTTCTCTCATTTAAATCCATATCGCTCACAGATTATAAGCTATGACTTGTAAAAGGTGCAAGTACTATATGTCACGTGTTAAATTAAAGCATTCCTTAAATGTCAGCTGAATGGCACCATGACACAATGTGGTCTTATTGTAATTTGCTTAAAAATTAGTAGAGGAGTTATTAACGAGGTGGTGTTTTGGCTTCATTAAAATGAATGACCTTATGGGAGTCTCTATCTCTATTGTAAATGAATGTATCATCTCTTCACTCTAAGGAAAGTTAACTTGTTTTGTTTAGCAGTATTTTTTTTTTTTTAGTTTTAGTAAAGCAGGTGACAACTGTTTGTCCACTTACACGACACAATGCTTGCTCACTATAGTGTCTGTTAAACCAGTGAAAATGCAAATCTCAAATACATCAGGAGAGGAAGCTGTCCACCTGCAGTACTAAAGAAAGAAATCAATGTTTTCCAAAACCCTCCTGCAGAGTTCTCTGGTTTTCTGGGTCTGTGTCCTCGATGCACTGTAAGCTCAGAGAACTAAAAGGCATCCACTGACTCCTGGCTCCCTTAAAACTCATGTGGTAACAGCTCGGTCCTCGGAACAACAGTCCCAGGCTGGGTCTCCCAGAGGCCCTGGCCTTGCGGGTGGCGCAGGGGGGAAGTAGTTGGATCTTCAGATGTTAGGACTCAGGTGGTAGCGGCAGGTCACTGAGGGCATGGCTTGAGAGGGACCCACATCTGTCTCAGTCTGTCTTCCTCCTTGTCTTTCTTTCCCTCCATCCTTTCTCCTCTCTGCTCTTCATCATTATGAGGTCCCCACTGTGACCCTATCTCCCCACAGGCTCAGAAACACTGGCTCCAGGTGACTTGGGACAGAATCTTATCAAACTGAGCCCTGGTAAAGTTTTCTTCCTCATAAATTTGTCAGAGCAACAGAAGCTGACTAACATGGTCTCCAGTATCAACAAATGTCTGAGAACTGTTTTCTTCCAATGTGCTATTTGACTATGTGCACAAAATATATATTCCACAATATTTAGAAATTTTAACTATTTAATATTAAATTAGTATAACCTGGTATGATTAATAGGATTTGTATACACACTAACAAATGGATCTACTTCCTTCCCTGGTGGGGCCTTTGCTGGTCTGCTCAGAGCTGAGAGTGCATGTTTAGATCAGACCCCCGAGTCTCTGAGCCCCGAGGAACCCGGCCTCAGAATGGAACAGTAGAGGTTGATATTTCCTCTCCTTCCTTCTTACTCGTATCACCTTAGAAAAACTGCAGAATTCCTCTCAGGTTTGGTGTCCTTGAAGCGGAAATCAAGATAGTGCATAAAATTCTTCAACTTCAACTTTGCTAAGATTGAATTGATTACAATGTATACAAAATTCTCTGCATATGGGAAGAACAAAACCAAGGCAACAGTGAGGGTTTTGTCCTCACATATTTTCCCCTACGCGCTGGTCTGTCTGGGACACTGTGGCGCTCACACACACGACACCAAAACCAGCGGGGAGATCGCAGTGGAGGCCGCACTTCAGGCCTGTGGAGTGCTGGACAGCTCCACTCACCAGCTCCCTGCGCTTCCGGAAACACCAGCATGTCGGCGTGGAGGGCCAGCAGAAGGCAAACAGATTATATCTCCTTTCGACTGAGACGATATTTTCAAAATAATTTAAAAAGGGTCACCGTGGCATAATGATGAATCTTTTAAAAAAGTTATTATACTTGTCTATTTCTCCCTCCCTTCATACCCCCATATATCTACCTACTGTAAAAAGGCAGTTTAGCCAGTTAGCTTGTATGTCTACAGATAGTAAGACATGGGCCTAAGACAGAAAATGAAACATACACTAGCTTAAGAGTTAAACCAAGTTATATAGATTCCTAGAATCAGGAATATGAAAGCAAATGTAGGACTCTGAGCCGGAAGCAGTTCCTTGCATGGAGTAAACCACCCCTCCCGACAGCTGGGCCAGTGCAAGAGTCAGAAACGCTGATAACTGCTTTCCTACTGAACGCCACTTTAGAAACCCTGAGTCCAGATAGCCACTTTAACGCCATGGACCATCTTACTTAAAGGAAGTTCATCGCAACCAAGATTTACACAGCTCCTCTGACATTAGCCTTTCTGTCAAGCTTAGATTCATTTTTGCCTCTTTCTCACTAACTCACTACATACTTAGGACTATATGTTCACTTTTCAGCCAACTTTTCTATTCCCTTATT